>MQTX01000219.1:144905-172596 GCA_009735665.1 Angiostrongylus cantonensis | reverse complement strand
ACACACACACACACACACACACACACACACACACACACACACACACACACACACACACACACACACACACACACACACACACACACACACACACACACACACACACACACACACACACACACACACACACACACACACACACACACACACACACACACACACACACACACACACACACACACACACACACACACACACACACACACACACACACACACACACACACACACACACACACACACACACACACACACACACACATGTACACACGCACATACACACATACACACATACACACATACACACATACACACGTACACACATGCACACATACACACACATATATATACATACACACAAACACATACACAAACACACACACACACATACACACACACACACATACACACACATATATATATATATATACATACACACACACACACACACACATCCAAGCGTCCGTGGCTCACCAAGTCTTCCATCACTCCGTGGTCGGCAAATTGATACCAGACCTGTCTGGGAGGATAGCAGCAATGGCTCGATACATCGGTAGCCCACAACGAAGTCATTGTAAAGCCCAGATATGCATTCAATCACATCCAGCGAAGCCTAATGAAGTCAAATGCATGGCGTTTCCCTAAGGGATTAGTCATCGGCGATAGATTTTTATTTGTGCTAGGCTAGTGGTAGTAATATTTTATTATAACTCCTTCAAACCTTACAAATCTAGCCGTGCGAAGTGATTTTGGGTGTTTTCGAGCAACTTAATTGGTTTCTATGCACTGATCAATGTTAGTGGCTAATATGTTTCGTCTATTTCGTTTCAACAGAGCTTCTAGAGCTTTTCAGCCGACAATTTTTGAAAACGACCGATTGCCTCGGACGTGTAAAGAAATCGGCAAAGCTCACTAAAATCTGCAAATAGACCTGACGCAACCAACACTTATAACAAAACCTTATCAGCTAAACCAATGTCGAAAACGCATTCAAAACACTGGCGGGCTTGAAAAGGTTGTTGAACTTTGCAGCTGTGATATAATACAAGTGGAACGTTGTTGACGAAGATGTCGCCATTGGAATATTTTTTATACAGTCTATTATAATGAGTTGAAGCGCTAACTTTCAGGGAGAGTTTTAAAATGATATAGCGTTTCCGAGAACTTAACAGCGTGAATGCAAAGATTGAGAACATGTTTGTAAAAATTTTTTGAACAGAATATTTGGTAACAAATGTGCCCTCGGCTGACATGTAATCGAGAAAAGTTCGTAATTACACATTAATTATCGTTTAGGATACTGATAAATTTTATTTTAAGTAAAAGTTTTAAAGCAAGGGTAACTCGATGAACAAGAGATTTTAAAGCAAATCAACCCTTTGTTTTATTTCTAAGGATAACTCGATGATTTAAATAAGCCCTAATGATGAAGAAAATATCCAGCTCTGTAGATTAATCTTGTGCTAAATAATTTTTCTGTTTTATTGCAAACATTTTCAGCGTTACACCTCCTAATCCGAATGACTTCACCATTCCTCCTCATATTAAAAGGGAAGATATCGAGAAAATTTTGCTTACGAAGAACAATGGCGACAATATAATTAACGAAAGGCTACTTTACCTCGTTTTGCCAAAGTGAGCCAAATTTTTTTTTTTTCGCTCTGTCTTTGTTCACTTTATCGGAGGAAACCTTCAAGTTTTTTTTTTCAAACAAACGACTAATTCATGGCCTAGCTGTGAACGCTGTCGCAACAAACGTGTGCAGGAATAATAGGAACCAATCATTTTCTCAAAGATCAGCGAAAAACTGGTAAATGATTACTGCCATTGACATTCATAATTGTGAACAAAATTATTACTGAATGAGACTCCACTATCCATGCTATCGATTCCGTCGACGCACCACTTGCCTTTTTACTAAACATCGAGTGATTTAACCTGGTACCAGCAACGTTACCGTTAGTCGAAGAAGTACGGTAAAATTACCTTGTACGTTTTACTTCGTTCCAGAGAAGATTAGAGCGCATTTTGACTAGATATTAAGAGTGCGGGGTTATGTTTCAAAAGACATCGTTCAAGTGTTTTAGAAATATGGAATAGGGAAATAAAACTATGAAGAAGATCATTCTACCAATACTCTTGTTGAGTGCACCTGCCTACCGTAAAGGCTCTTTCGTCGAAAAAAAGAGTGCTAACGCTGGACATGGGATCCTTTGAGTAAGCCACTCGTGCGGATTTGGATCACATTTCCTGCAGCATGGTTGTTCTTTGACACCTCAACAGTTCTATCATTCTGCGCCGAAGGTGACTACCGCTTTCTGCAAAGGTTCGATTAGGCTGTTTATTCTGAAGGAAATGAACGGCATGAAGGTCATCAAAAAATCCAACCGGAGAGCAGAAGCAGCTTATCGAGGTAATTAATCGTCTCAGCTATTCAGAGAACAAGTGCTGATCTCCACTACCACTAAAGAGTTGCCCAAAAAGATCAACCTTTTTGTGCATTAGTGGTTTTGAAGCCAGAAATCCCTCATAGAAAAAACCACCTGTGATTGTAACCTCTGAAGTTCGACGTGGGTGAGTGTGCATGAATAAAAGCACAGGTCCAAGAGCAAATATTATTACAACTGACTTTTTTCAAACAGAAAGTCATAAAATAATTTACTTCTTGCAACGCATGTTATAGATATAACTATCTTGCTTTCTGTGGAAGAAATGTCAGACTAGTGAACGATTACGCGTTTTTTCATCCTGACTAAGAAGGATGATCGAAGAGCTTCTGGTAACTATCCTCTAAATTCAATAAAGCTGAGATGTTTGCAAAACTCCGGACCGCAGGTTTCTGCGCTGGGGACCAAATACGCTATTACTATTTCCGGGTGCTAATGTTTTCGCCACCACGCTATGCAGATCCTTCGTTTCCCCTATCTCTCATCAAGTTCTATCGATGAGCGCCATCAGCAATCACCCGTCAATAGGATTAATCTAAGAAACCCAAATCGGCAACGAAACTAGTTAGGCTGAGGCTGTAGTTATAATCACAATTTTAGCTTCTTATTTAGCGTTGGTTCTCCACCGCAGATATCTGTGGTCCAGAGTTTTGCAAATATATCATTCATTGAGGTTATATTTCGCAATATATCCTGCCACTTAAAAGAGTGGGCAGTAAATAATAAGCTAAAATTATCCTCCAATTTGCCCACTGAGTGCACTTTAAGAGGCCCTTCACAATGTTTGTGATAGCATGGATGTCAAAAAGTTTAAACGAGGCATAACCAGTTGAGCAAGCAGGGATTCCGACAAAACTTCTGCTACATGAACGACATCCAAGCCGTATCCCGGTACAGATAAAACCGTTGAAAATACTTTCGTCCTAACCTTTTTCAATCACAAAGAGCTCATGAAGCCTTGGAACAAAGGCATTCCTATCAGCGCTCGCAGACCCAGATGTGGACATTTCATGCGCACGAACTCTAACAGACTGTTTATAACTTATGTTGTCGTACCACGAAAATATAGTTTTTCAATCGCTGCTTTACAATCCCCATTGAAAATAAGGCGCGACAAAACGGCGGCATCTCGGAATTACCACAGTGTGATTAATGAAGTCATTAAACTTGGATGAGCAGAGCACGAGCGTTGATGACGAGCGCCTGTTAAACCTTCCTCTTGTTGATGATATCTTCATTTTTCCAAAGAGCACTGATAAAGCAGATACGATGCTCAGTGAGCCCAACGAGGCTGGAAGAAAAATTCGACGATGCATAACTAAGACGAAGAACTGCTTCATAAAGAACAGATGCTGCAAAGGTTAACAAATCGAAGTAGATGGATCTCCGATTAAAGGAACGCCTCGTACGTGTTTCCAGCTCGTTTAATGAAGATAGACATTGACATGAAGGAGGGGTTAGATAGAAGAGAGGAAGCAACATGGGCTGCTTTCCGGTTTCTCGAAAAATGTACTTTACGGTTAGGGTGTCTAAGGGGTAATGCTGCGCACAGCTTGTCGATTCAGCAACCCTCCCAGCGCTCTGTTATGCAACGGGGACGTTGGCTGACACTTCAGCAATGTTGAAAACACCAGCTAATGAGTGCTTGAGCAGTTCCTTCTGAAATCTCAAATCTCCCAGCCCACAACGTCTAGCCGGAATCTTCGAAGTCTACGAGAATATGCTGATAACAAAACATAGGTGTGACAACCATATAAAAGAAGGAAAAAAATAACAGACAGATGTATAGAACTATAGATTAGCCTCAGCGTTTATGCTAAAATCGTCCGAGCAGCCACACAAGGTAGTATGTGTTCGTGGCTATTTCAGTAAACAATTTTTGGGTAACAGAGTACGCCTCACGAATGTCGCTAACTATTACCATGGACCGCGATTGCGTAAGAAAGACATGGATGGAAGACGTGTTGGCACGCACACTAATCGTGAAGATGTGACCTCATAAAACCCAAAATATGATAGCACCCTGGTTGGAGTTTCTTTCCATATCTACAATAAATATTTCTACACTATCTCCATAGTAGCTGATCACTGGATTGTTTGAAGGATGATTTTATATTTTCTCAATGAAATCGTCCAATTTGTATCTTAAACTTCAAAGAAGCTCACAACTCTTTTTAAGGAAACATCGAAAAGGAAAATTCCTCCTTTCCGTTCCTATTATTTATCATAGTTAGCGATGGCCACGAACACAGGTCATTTTTTGTTTGCTAACATTCATAATTGCATTCCTTGATACATTATCCATGACATTGCCTCTATGGGAATCATAATATGTTGAAGTAACGGCTGCTCACAAAAGTCCTCTTATTTTACTGAGATCAATTTTTTTCTGGAGTTTATCGCATACATCACCTCCAATTTATTCGTCGTTTCTTAAAGGCTAACAGTCTAAACACGGAACCAAATGAGCATACAGGAATTCATTCATCTGATAGGATAAAACGCTTGTCCTCAGCTAACCGTTTGTGGTTCCAACCGCCGTTCTTCTGTTGGAAATTTTAAAAACTTCAATGTTGTTATCATTTTTTTAAGGGTTTCAATTTGAATCTGAAAGACGAGCTTCGCTGAATCTGTTAACTATAACTCACGATTGTTCCTCCAAATTTTCGTTTTACTTAATAAACAAGCATGAGCTGTTGTTAATATAACAATATTAAAAGGATTTATAAATATCTATTGCAATTTGAGCACATGTACAATCTTATGAAAAGATTTCTAGAATCAAAGGTCAGTCTCCTTTCCCTACAACCACTCTGCCAACGACAACAACAGTAACAACAAGGACAAAAACTATACCAACAGAAGAAACGTCAGTTATTAGTACCACAGCTACTACGAACGCTACACGAACCAGAAGTATCGCTGGTGAATCCAACGCAACGCAGAAGCCAATAGCAACACAAAGGTCCACTCAGTGGAAGAAATCATATGCAAAGAACGCGAAGTGGTTTGAAGAGGACACGAAGGAGCTCGAGCTCGATAGCTCCGAATTGGCGAGTTTTCGACAATGTATATATAAACAGAAAGGTCATTATTAAATGATGTTCTATCACCATTCCGTTAAGGTTTTAACAGCTTCACTCTGCGTGAGATTTAATTTTCTTTTGACCTCCTCTTTGATAAATAATTCACTGTTTTCTTGGTGAGTAAACACAAGGTTTATGTTAAAATTAGCTGAAAGCTGAAAATAGCCGCCCACCAGTTTTTTGGAAACGGAACAATAGTACATACTGTCACGGCATTGCAACGTCTCATTATTTCCAAGATCCCCAAATGTTCCTTTGCCCCAAGCGCTTTCATAATCCGAAATTGGAAATGGACTGCTTTTGGATTTGCCAGTCCTAATAGAAAAGTTATCGAATTGATTGCAGAGTGGTCACAATCCTGAGATTTCAACCAAGTGCCGTTTAAAAAATTTCAAAATAAAGTAATACGATGAAGTGATACTTGAATTTTTTGACAAGGTACTTCTAGCATCGATATAAAGCTTTTAATGCTTTGAAGCACATGGAGACACCTGGCATTTTCTCTTGCTGGCCTCATTTACTTTCTCACCTTTTCAAAGATAAAGAAATGGTTGCAACTGAGCATTAGTTTAGTAAAAGATTTCTTAAGAAATGGCAAATTAAGAGACCTAATAAGCATGCAATTATTTTGGAATTGAAGGCAAATATTCATTCTTTCTAAAAGTGCTTTTCTATCTTCTGAATATGTGTAGTCAATTTTAAAGGTACATTAAAAGCTTTTAGGCGAAATTGGAAAGCGAATATCTCACAAAACTGGTACTTTTGAAAATGGAGAGGAAGGAACGAGAAAGTAAGCATCAAGAGGAGACTGCGAACCACGATTTGGCTAATTCCGATGATAACCAAAGCAGTGATTCTATTGCCTCATTTTCCAATGGAACGGTAATCATTCTTCTCTAAAGTTTTCTGGAGGAAATGCGATTATGTATAACATTACATTCGCTATCATTGAAAAGTTTAGGCTTTGAAACACATTCTGTGTTTACAGGCCACAACATCTGCAATTCTAACGGAAACTACCTCAACAGTAGTCCCAACAGAAAGGGAACGACAGGCTGATAATATGACGAGAGATCAACAACTCAAAGTTTCTATTAACACAGAAGCAAAAAATGGCCATGACAAAATCGAGAAGATTGAGTCGAAAGTGCTATCCATTTTGAGCAACACTGTTAAAGAACAAGAGGAAATGCTTGGAAGACAAAGTGCAGTCGAAAGTTCTGCCGTGAAAGCTGACAAAGGCCAGAACATAACAAGTAAATTACAACAAGCTCAAAATATACTTTTTAAGTCACCATCGCCTCAATCTGAAACCACTGTCGTGTTTCCATCGAAATTGGAATTGAATATTACCAATGAGCCTGAGAGAAATTTAGAGAGCGAAAATCCAATGCATGTGAATAATGAATCTAACTTGCTTAGAAAGAGTTTCAAAAAATCGGTTTTCAATAACGACCTTTCTGAGGACAACAGCAAACATTCACAGAATACAGTATCAGCCGACTATCCACTATCGGATGTTCCCAAAGTCCTAAAAGCAACAGAAGCTAATGAGGTGCTCCTTGTAAGAAGTTTAGTTTGTAACGTGGTAACTCATTGAATTTTTCAAGGTGTCATTACTGAATGAAACACACTTAAATGCCAAGAAAGCAGAGGACTTGTTAGATAGCAATGAAATCAAGCGACTGCAGGAACATATCAGGGCAAAACTCTTGGCTCTTTTGCAAAAGCGAGGTTGGTTAATGAACGAAATATAAGTATGAGCAATTACACGACAATAATTGAAATTTTACTTCGTTATAATTATATCACACCTCAAATAGTAAACAACTGCCGAAATCTAGGCAATATCACAGAATATTGGTGAGGATCCATCCATGTCCATGTCAAATGAGCAGTTCGCGTTCACGAAGTTTAAAAATAAGTAGCAGACTTTTTTAGGGCCAGAAATTATTCCCTGCCTCCAAAGGGTGACCTCTCAATAATTTTCTAGTTCGGTTTTTCACAGTTTAGTTAGTTTTATAGTTCGTAGTTATCTGTATTTATCAAATAAGAAACGGTAGGTTCATACTTATTGATTACTGATTAAGGGGTAGGTTCTTTGTACCCGCTCCGCCATCTTGATTTATATCTTCCGTTTGAGCTCAATCGTATTCTTTTTTTTGCACATGTAGTTTGGTATGCTTTGGGTGTGTACAGGCTTTTTGCTGCACGTTTAGCTGCCAAAAACATTTTACTCAAACGACTGTCAAGTAAATGGAAAGCAATTCGGGGTAGCCTCTAACAAATATGTTCAACGCGTGCCTTGGAACCTTCCGCGGATAGCAGCATCGATTAGAAATTGAGGACAGATGAAAAAACGTGTTGCTGTCCTTGCCTGTTGTGTCAACTCAGTTCACTGATCAACTAAGACGTGTGAATAGGGCAGTGGAATATTTTTATAGGGCTGATCGTCATATTAGTCTGTTTGTCGCCCATATTAACTGTTCAAAGAAATTAATAAGTATGGTATCGATAGCACCGCGACTTGAAAAGATAGGTTGCAAAAATTGATCTATTGCTAATTCTAGGAGATGATTTATTGAAACTAGTTCTATGGATATGTGGAAACTATTGTAGTACTCACATTTTTTCTTGCAATAAAGAAGTAAAATTTAGTTGAAAAGCTAGTCGCCGATCTGGACCTAGACCACAATAGTACTTTTGCACCAACGATGGGAATAGAGGAGGCAACTAGCACTAGATCTTCGTCTATTCCAAGAACTTCGGTGACGGCTATTGTCACATCAACAATGGCAACAACTACGGCAAAATCAACAGGAGGGGATAATAGCACACTAACCACTGATGAAGAAGGAGGTGTGGCTTTCAAACAAATCTCGATGTTGGAAGAGAAGGATACTGGTAAGTATTCCCGCAATAATGGTTCGATAAGAGATACGAAATGCGAATTTTAATAAAGAAAAGCAGCAAAGTGCACCCTTTGTTTGAAATTAAAATAAAGTTTAAAAAGTATGTTTCAGTGGAGACTGTGAACAACGCATCTTCTATAATAACAGCGGAATTGTCAAATAGTAGTGCAATAGTGCACAAATCCGAAGTAAGTTCATTGTTAACAATACTATGGATGTTTTTCTAGGAAAGAACTTTTTGGAAGCTTAATTAATCGCTGCTGTTAACTAGGTGCTTGAATAGGCTTTCTTGTCAGATTAACCCCGAAAGAATCATTTTCTCACTTAATTATGTGCTCCGCTCTCGGATCCGAAATTAAAGCCATTCAGGGAGGTGATTAGTTTCCCTTCGACTCGAGGAATACACCGTCCATTCCTTCGTGGTTTTCTTAGAAGTCGTCTTACGCCTCTAAAATCCTTCTCGATGACAGTGATCTTCTCTTTTAATTGTCTGATTGAGCCACCGATGGAACACTTTTTATTCGTTTTCAACTGAACTTTATAGGCGTGTCCTCCAATGTTCGTATGACGAAACCCAGGCTAACTGTTGGTGGAAAACCGACCTTCAAATTCCTTTTTAAGCTTTGTAGATTTTATGAGATTTTGAAGTGGCTGGAGTGTTTGCCCATACTTCGCCACCATGCTGCAGATCGAGAAGCGTTGCGACAGGACAGATCAACGCTAGAATTAAGTCGGATAGCTGCATTGGCATTTTTACGTCGTCCAAAAGCGGCGATGCTACACTCTGGCATCTTCCTAGGTTCTCGTCTGTGCTTTTTGCCCATAATCCCTATTTTATTGGTTTTGTATCTACGAAAGAACTATCTCTGGTATGGTGTTTCTACGTGTCCTTGATAGGCAACAAGGTCTTTGGTTCGATCCCGTGGCAAGCCAAACCATGCCTTCCATCTCCTAGCGGATTACATCAGACTACAAATTAGTAGCAAGCTTTTCTTTGTGGCTAAAAGACAATGATTTTATGCAACAGATGACCACAGCGAGGCAGTGTATAAGAAAGATTTGCAATCACTCATCTCTACGATGTTTGAGAAGTAGAGTACAAGACTCATCCACTATGCAGATCCCAGCACTTATTGTATTCTCGTTTTATTTGCATCCACAATCCATAATGGACTTTGAATATTTCGCCACTAGTTTCGCTGCTGCTTGAGAATTTCGTCATCTTTACGAATGTCATCGAGTCGGTTCTCTTTATAATCTTGGAGATAACCGAGCCAACGCGTTACCACGTGGGTTCGAAAAGGCCGCTGGGTAGAGGAAAGCCAGCTCCACAGTACCTTGCTTCCTTACATATTGCTCCACTAACCGCTGCTCTACCCCTACCCCTCCGTAATACAAAACATTTGCGTTTTTATTCATCTTTTGATCGTAACAGTACTCAACCGGCAATACTACTCCATCTTTAATGACTATAAAACAGTGGAATCCTTTAGACTGCTACGAGTACTAAGTCCGAAGCTAAATTGGCTAACGTCATCACTCCTATTGCCAAGATAATCGATAACATTGGTCCGATCATCGCACCACTTCTTCGCTCCCGTACAGCTGCGAGAAAGGTGCACCTACTTTGAAAATTGTATGAAGTAAAGTATAAAATAACAGACAATGTGTAATAATGATATTACAGGCAGCTGGTGTGACATCATACGAACCACCAGGAAGAGGTAAGCAGATTTCAAACCATGCTAAAAATCTTAGAATAGTTTCTTCATTCTTCAGATATTTTGGCTCACTCAGCCGGAGAGAATTCCATAATTGGATATGGAACTCAGCTCGCACGAGAGATCCTTAATCCTGGATCTCTACAGAAAGATAGAGAGGTTGTTGAAGCTTTTGATGGACCTATCTTTCATGTTTTCTTCTCTCCCATTCTGCTTCGCACATTCACGGGATTATGAAGGTGGAAAATAAGATTTGTTAACGAATTTGTAAAATGGACTTCGAGAAAAAGGCGAACTGATATCAAGAAGAAGTCGAAGAAGAAACTAAACGTTTTTAAGAAAATCGATGTGTTTTAGCAGTTTTTAATGAGAAATTTCGTTATTTGTTGACATTAACCTTCTTTTTGTCGAAAGGAAAACGTCACCCGACTTTCCACATAATATATTTGGTAAGAATGGTTATCTGAGGTGCCAGCAACTACATAATAATATCATTTCTTTATTTTGAGGAGCGCCAAAAAGCTTTTGCTGCGAAGATCGCTCAGATCAAGGAAAACTTCAAGTACAACACAAGTGAAACAGCAATTGTATGTTTTCCCTCACATTAACTAAATCATTCAACTTTGCTGTACTAATTTTTAGTTTCAGCGCATCCCGCCTTATCCAGATCTGTATTCTGTGGTAGCACAAACGTCGCAAGTTACACATCGTCGTCATGCTTACCCACAAGCATTTGCTCGAGTCGCATCTGTACCTTTAGCTGAACAAGCCGCTAAAGCTACAAGAAGCACCCATACACAGCTAGCAAAAGCCTCGTTTGATTTTAGCCACCCTACTGTTGTTCCGTACTTCACAGCTCCACTCACTGGTTATAGGGGATCTTTGCCTCAGCCAACTTCACCCCATCAATCGCTTTCTACGCTTCCATATTACTCATTAGAACCACGTAAAGGTCAGTTTGCACTCTCCAAGAATTTGTTTTCTGCGAATGCTTTCACTGAAGAGATCATTTTTATAGAGGCATTTTCTCCAAGATTACCTAGAGTATCGTCTTCTGAGATCAACGCTGCAGCACAGTCAATCGCTAGTACGCCATTTTATCCTACAATGAAGAGCGATGAAGTAGTTCTTCCTTTCCTCACTAGTGCATTCAGCACACAAAAATCTCAACTGCAACCACTAGTGACAGCAATGCAGATGGAGAAGCAAGGTGGTTATCAATTTTTAGTCATCCCTGCACTATGGCCCATTTGTTCAATAGCAAACCTCTAGGAATTAACGATAATACTGGTTATGAGAGAGGCAGATCAGAGGTGAAATCAACATTCATTGGAGATTCCGGTAGGTTGCCTTTTTGTATCAGTATAGAAGTTGGGAAAACTAACAGTCACTTGCAGCACTACTAACATATTGCACTACTAGCATAAATGCTTTCACTAATTTTGCTTTTCAAAAGAGAATGTGATCATATTTTAGGAATAATGTTGGGAAACAGAGAAGCACCAGCACTATCACAAAGGACTGATTCTCAGCCATCCATCCCTTCGCAGAGTGTAAGGTTTAGAGGAGGGGGATTCGGAGGTATAGATTTCTTACACATAGTCATGACCAACATTTTTCATAGTCTTTCCCATTAATATCCTTTAATCTAACGAAAAGGTAGGTTTGAAGATATTTTAGAAACTGAACTGAAATATGATGAGACAAACTTTGAAATAACTTCAAGAGTACCACCAAAATTTATGAAATCTAGTTTGGATAGTATATGTATATGTATGTATGTATATATATGTATATATATATATATATACATAATGTTAAAAGTCACACTCTTAATACCGTTGTTTACTTGCTTCTCCTTGTTTCCATCACCTTGTCGCCATACACAATTATTCGTAATTAACGCCGTGCATTACAGGAGGTCGTCGACCTACTGAATCATTCGTCCAAGACGCATCAACAATAGAAGAAAGCTTCTCGATTTTCGCCACTAATCCTAAAAAAGTGATGAAAAAGCGCTAATAATACGTGTATTACTGTGTGAGACTGGTCTATTTTGTAGACTGTTTTTATAAAATTGTGGTAATTGATTTTTTCTATTTGATTTCAAGAGCAACTTAAATGCGTTATTTATCCGTTCATTAACTATTTCCATGGAACAATCTAGTTTTCACATATATTTTTAATCGCTACCACCTAACTCTGGTAGTCCCTGGCCCACTCTAACTCCATATTCTCAACGGTTTTCCGCTTCACCGGTGCAAAGAGGTGTTCCAGATTGTCAAGCCACGATGTAAACCGGGAGTGTTAACACCGCGCCAATGTCTTCCAAGCTGGGGAGGAGTCCTACGTTTCCATCAGGAAGTTCACCAAAAAGTAAATCAATACCAGGATCTACCACTATCCTCTTATCAAACTAGTCGCATAGCGGTGAATCTCTCTCTGATCCACAAAGGCGACTGGCTGTGGCTATGACGACTTTGGACGGACAACTCGCCTGGCTGACCTCGGGACTCCAGGAAACTACAGTGATTAGACCAGCAAGACTCCGAAACAATGGAAATTATGTTGTGGTCTGCACACCCAGTAAAGATGGGTCATCCAAGTATCCAAATTTTACCTAAATGGTTAAATATATATAACCCTTACACGTTGTTGTGTGATAATCTGTCTCTGGTTTTGGAGAGGTGCATTTTATCAAGTTATTTCTTTTTGAAGAAATGTGATTCAGTCAGCTCCCAATTCCCTTCGTTAAAACTACCCCTGTGACAGGAACCTTGCAAAAAGATTAAATTCCATGCAAACTTCGTAAGACTTTCCAGTGTGCATCATTCTGGAAAATCACTAGTTGACAAGTTTGAAGGTTTTCATAATGCAACACATGATAAATAAGCCATAAATCAATCACAGAAGCATAACAATATGTACGTCGGTGATTTATTGTTAAGAAACGAATTATTACATCCAATAGGTTCTCAATGTGTTTTTTTGTTGTCCTGCCACCAAAAATGAATAATTCGGAAACGAAAAAAAATCAGTCAGGGTTTTCCTCGAAATTTGGAGAATGAGAGACAAATTTCGTTTTACTCATTTACGTTCTAGTTTTAAGAGACACTCTCACCGGACGAGAGAAAACTCGTGATAATTGATGAGAACAAACGTTCTATAACTTCGAAATTTTTAGCTAATTGTATCCGTTTCACACGTCACAGAAAAATTTGCAAATATTACTCAGCGGGTAACGTCGTAAAATTGGCATTATTAGAGAGTTTTTCTTAAAGAAAGGATAGGAGCATTTTATTACAGCCTTTATTGCCGCACAGTAGCTGGTGCTTCGGCGGTTTCGCCTTCTTCAGATCCGTTCTTGCTGTTCTTCAGTCTTCCGGTTGTTACTGAAGACCATCCGCATGGAGCACTACAAGGGTGAGAAATGGAAATAAGACAAATGTAACCGCCAGATTTTCCTAACTTTCGTTCGAGACCTGAAATCCAGGTGAGCCCCCTAATCCCCTTTCCACTTACGGCCATGGTAATCCATTTCCTATTGTTGCGCGATACAGCTTGTGGCGGCGCTGACGTTCAACTTTGTATGAATACCAATTCGTTGCAAATATTAGTCCTTGTAGCTGCCACATAAGTCTTTTTTGGTAACTGTCGTGAACAACCTCGAGTTTGGGTTACAATAGCTTATAGTGGCAACAACTGTACAACAATAATGTCTGGTGTAGGGTTAGGTAGGTGTATAAGAGCGAGATTGAAATTAGAACAAGCGATGCAATTGAAGCAAGTTAGGTGGATATCGGAGTTGAAGCACTGAGGAACTGAGGGACTGGATGATTACTACCGCACGCTACCAGCACTTGAAGACGAATCCCTGTCCTTTCCTTGTCTTACTTATGTAGTGGGTGGAGCTTTGTCAGAGGAAACTAAAAACAGTGCTTAAACAAAAGTTCTGAAGGTTTTTCCTACTAGCACAATTTGATGGGGCTACAGTGAAAGGGTGCAGCCGCTCGTTCGGAAACTTCTTTGGGACGGCAGTTGCTGGAAAGTACATTCAGCTGACTGCTGCTGATTCAGTGCCCGAACTGTCAGACAAAGAAGAGCAGTTTGTTGAAAGAAGTTGTAGAATATCTTTCCAGCCACCAATGTTTTCTATACAGCTCGCTTCTCAGAAAACCTTCGAAGACTTTAGAAATTTTGGTGCTTTCTACATTCCAGTTAACTTTATCATAGCTGGATTCGGCTATCTACTGGAAACACTGTTTGTGCCCTATGGGCACTCAAGATGAAGCGAGCTCACTGGGGAAGCGTAACATTTCTTTCGGAAACAGTCGGGTTTGAAAAAAGTAATTCGTTGAAATAGAAGCTGTACTAATTCCTATGACCGACTTTTTGTTAACCCCGGCATTGATCAAGTGATTCTTCTTATTCTTGTTGAGCAAACGCGAGGTGTTATTTTAAATCTTTATTCACGAATAAGCTGATGTTTCGGCGGACTTCGCCTTCTTGAGAGCCTGGAAAGGTCAAGTTGACTGCAATCTGCTCGACCAAACACCTCCATAACCAAACAGAGAAAACGCTAAACCAAGATTTCAATCACAATGAACACAGCTTTGCGCACTCACCGCTTTCTATGAGGCTTCCAGTGGGTATGTCGCGTGGAGATCAACCGCACAGAGATTACAAGGAAGCTTAATGTGCCTCTCATATCAAAACATCATTCTTAAATACCGTCCGATATCACGCGTGATGGTGAGGCGTACCTTCCTGCGATTCATTTTCGGATTCTTGGAATTAATCCGGAATGCTTCAAAAATTTTACGCGCTTATGTTTTCGACTCCTGTGCAAGGATCCTCACATCTACTTCAAAATCTCCAGTGGGGTACTTGGTCTAACTTTAAGTTCACCAGTAATCCATGTGAAGAGAAACAGCATAGAGCTCACAAGGTAGGGCAATGAGCTTCATTCGCATTAAAAGATCAATCTCAGATATTTTGTGGAATCTCGCGTGATAATGAGACATGCCTGCCTGCGATTCTTTTCTGGAATCTCGGAATTTTTCCAGGGTGCTTCGAAGGATTTACGCGTAGAAGTCATGGATTCCAGTGCGGGAAATGTTTTCGGATTCTTAGAAATTATATAATTCAGAGAACATCTTAGGTGATCACAAAGCAGCCTTATTATTAATAATAGAGAGCTTGCGAAAATATCTGTGAGAGAGTAAAAGTACAAAAAGTGGGAAAGGACTATCCACAAAGCACACCTCAAATGACAATCGTTTCTTATACTTCTTTCGGTCATGTTCGCCGCTCCTATCACAATCACAGGTGTAGCGGTAGGATAGACATCGTCCAGTGAAATATTAAATGAAAGTGAAGATTATAGAATGAACAGCTGAAGTTTTAATGAGCATGAGGAACCCGCGAGCAGGTAAGCGTGTAGATAAAAAGGTAAGGCATAAAGCGACCTTCGTTTAGTGAGCATCAAAAACTTAATCCTCTAAAAATAAATAGCCACAGAAAAAGTGAAAGCGAATAACTCGTGTGGAAGATGAGCGAAATTCGTTTCCCATCCGAATGGCCTTAACGAAAAGTAAAATCCTTAAACTTAGTTATTTTCGGCACCTTTAAAAAAAGCACTTCTTTACTATCATGAAAAATATCGAGGTATATTGGCAGGAATTCACGTAAGTTAGCTGTCAACTAGTGCCTACCCAATTTTGATGATCCACCTGGATTTCCATGCACCACCGGTGATCTGTGACCCAACGTAGTTTAAACACTTAGCCGGTAAACCACTCAAGTGAAATTTTTCTTGGAAACACGGAAGCAGCTGGTCTTTATAGATTGGAAGCAAATTTGGCGCCATAAGACTTGAATGCTTCTAGGACAATTCTTGTGATTGCAACGAATCCTACGAGTAGTCAGTCAACCCTTTGGAAAAGATGCAAGAAGCCGAATCCGACAATCAATGGTAAGGGCCTATGTAAAAACAACCGGAAAGAAATTTGCTCGTTAAAAAAAATTGTGGTCGGGAAATTCCAGGGCTGAAAGAAATCGTGTTTTACCTATCTGCAGTCTCTTTCAGGGCGCGTGTGGCGCAGTGGTTGGAGACGCCACTGTGAAACACACGTGAAATTGATCCCCGCGCCCATGGCTCACCAAGACCTCCATCCATCCGAGGTCGGAAAAATGGTTCCAGACTTGTCTAGGAGGTTAGTAGCACTGGCTCGATACATCGGCAGACCACCGAGTCACTGCAAAGACCTGATATGCACTCAATCACCCAAAATGATGTTCGATGAAGTCGAATGCATGGCGCATTCCTCAGGGAATGATCAACGCCGAGAGCTTTTCCCTTTATTTGATTTTTATCTACTGTCGTCTTTTTTTCTTTAAGGCATCAGCAGTCCTATCACTGTCCTTGCTATTTAGGCTCAGCAATAAACGGAGACCACTACTTAATCACCAACCAGTAGTGCTGATTATAGTGATTCAGAGATATTCTATGACGAGTAGGAGCGCTCCTCCTTTATGAAACAATAATGGAAACTGTCCTGGTGACCTCAGTTAAGGATAGGGCTGTTTAATAGGGTTTCATTTTTCGGTAGATGAAGGGTAGAAGAACCTTCATCGACAAGTTACACGCATTGTATTACATCATAACTAGCTGTGATAAAAAAAATTATCTGCCATGGAAATGAATCATACTGCCTATGTGCTGTCAACTACATAGAACTCTCAATTAAAAAAGAAACCATCATCGAAACAAAGCGATAAAGTTGAAATGTCTCACAGATCAGTGTTCCTGAGTGGAAATTCAGGTGGGTCGGTACAATTGAGAAGGGCTAGTAGAAAGTCACCTGTACCACCTGTAGTCCCGTTGGTCGTCGAGTGACTCGAGCGGGCGCCACTAAATCCTCCATTTTTCCCTATCGCGTGCAAGAGTAGCCCAATGGGTTCTGCTCGCTTTAGGGACTCGTCGAGCATCACATCTTCCTTCCAGGTTCTTCGTGAAGAACTCTGAACATCGGGTCGGTGGTCTTCCTGTAGTACGTTTGACATCCCGAGGAATCCAGTCACTAACGCATATGTTAGGGCAGGAAGAACCGTTGAGTCGAAAAGGTGAGCATGTAGTCGGGTGTTCCTTGTTCTCCCCATTACATCCTCGATGCTCATGAAAGCTCCCCAAGCCGCTTGTTTCCTTCTGGTCCACTCTGGAGCTAAGTCGTTCATCATATTGATTTCCCGACCTAGATAGACATAACTGGAGCATTCGGAGATATTCGTTCCGTTGAGCGTGAATGAGGCAAACGAAACCAATCCGTTCTTCATGAACATAGTTTTTTTCAGATTTAGTCGAAGACCAATCTTTCCACACGCTTTATCAAAGTCCGCAAGCATACGTTCCGCTTGGCTACTGTCTGGTGTTATAAGAACGATATCACCAGCAAAGCGAAGGTAATGTATCTGCCGACCATCGATTTTAACTTCCATATTATCCCATTCCAATGTTTGTATGAAGTTCTGGGGGTGGCTGTAAATAATTTTGGCGAGATTGTATCGCCTTGCCTAACTCCTCTTCTGTACATCAACGTTAATATCGTTGTGGAATGGTGTTTTGAATTTAGCGGCTTTTTCTCCTTTCCGCGAGAAATAGAATCTTGCACGAAGGAGACGGTGGTCTGATCCCGTGTAAAATTTTGGGACAACATCGACACCAGTTAGGCAAAACTTCCTATTTACTATGATGTGGTCTATTTCGCTACGGTACTCTCCATTGGAAGATTCGAACGTCCAGCGTTGAGGTTGAGGCTTCTGGAATTGCGAGTTAGCATGGGTGGTTTTGGTCAGCATGATAAACTCAGAGAGCCGCTTTTCCTGTTCGTTCCATTCTAATCCGTGGTTCCCAATGTGACGTTTCTCAAACGATCTTCTTGGCCTAATCTTGTCGTTTAGATCTCCAAAATGACCTAAAAGATTGTATGGTCTTCTTTGTAGAACTTCTGTAAGTCCATATAGAACGCTTCGACTTCTTCTTCGTCATTGTTTGAAGTTGACGCGTAAACGACAAAGATTGTCAAAGCCTGCATTAATCCACATCTTTTTAGTAGTGGCCTATACCTATACCTATCTGGCCTCTACAATTACTCGCTGCGGCTCACCGATGTATCGAGCCAGTGCTGCACTATCCTACCAGACAAGTCTGGTACCAATTTGCCAACCCCAGAGGGATCGAAGGCTTGGTGAGCCATGGGTGCGGGAGTGAGTTCTACGTGTTTGTCTCAATGGCATCTCCAACCAGTGCGCCACACGCGCCCAAAAGTAAATAGGTAAGATTAGAAAACTATGGCCCTGTCCACGAGAAATGTTGCATTATTGGTGCCGTATTGTATTTCGTAGCTAAGAGCTAAAAACACAATAGAACGGCACGCATTTACATGGTTCGCTCTACATAGAATGGCACATCAATTTCGGCAATGTTGGAGAAAAATAACGACGCGACTTGGTCTGTCCCTCCTAACAAATGCCATTTCTAAAAGTTGCACGAGAAGAATGGGAAAAAGAGTGACTGAAAAGAGGTGGAGAATTGTGTTATGTTGTGCGAGCACTGTTAACGTATTTTGTTGTAGATACAAATATTCCATGTGTTCATAATTTCAATTATTCAATTCGATGATCTCAAAAATAATCACCTTTAGAAGATGTAACTTTAGAAATTCTTTACAACAACGATCCGTTCCGCAGCTGTTCACTCGCACTTTAGGTTGGAACATTTTGTCGGTTTGCCTTAATGGATGAAAACTCATCGATAAATAGGCACACAGTGCTCAACTTCTATTCCATATAAGAACATAAGCAAGAATGAGCAACTAACCACTGATCATCAGTTGTGCAGTTCATATAAGCCAGAGATGAAACGGGAAAATTTTTGAACTACTGTACTTTCGCATTTTTGCGATTTCCCACATCTGACAATGGCGTGGCCCTCGGTCGGAACTACTTAATTACTAATAACGATGAATAACATGAATCGTTCATCATTTTTATTCAGAGCTGCTTTTTTGGCCTTATAGCGGAGTCGATCTTGAAGTTCATACAAGTTGCATGCGATCCTACGCACACTTATTTTAGAAATGGGTTGTGATGGTGAAAAACTTGGACCCAATTTGCATTTCTTAACGTTCAAATCAACTTGTCAAATAGCGGTTACATGACAAAGTGGTACCGAAGAAAAAGTAACAAAAACATCTTGGTTCACTCCCTTTCTTCCCATCCATCACACACAAAGAGGGCGCTTGTGAGAAATATGTTTCGAACCTCTGTGTTACCTCTGTGTGCACAACCAGGGAACAAAAGGAAGAATCACGCGACTTGGCTCGGCAAATAGCCATCTCCAATGGCTATGAAGTAGTTACCGCTGGAGATAAGTTCAGAAGGAGAGCGACACGCCGAAACGAAACGCTTGGCCAAAAGAAGGTCCCGTTTATGTTGCCCTTTATTAGCGATGAAGTAAGCATAGCTGTAAAACGATGCCTAAAAAGGGCAGGTCTAAAGGAATCGGTAGCGACAATTGAAATACCACCGAATACTCTTCGCCGTCAATTAGTTCGTAACCGCTTGTATGACCGTCTTTGTGAGACAACAAATTTTTTAATTTGCCCTTCCGGCAGGGACGGTGATTGCATGAGTTCAGGTACGATATACCTGATCTCTTGCAGGGATTGCGGAGATGAATATATTGGCGAAACGGGCAGACCCTTGTGTATCCGTGTAAAAGAACACCTAGATGGGAAACGAAAAGTAAGACAAGGTACCCCACTAGGCACGCATAGGATGCAAAAGCATTGCGGAAACGATTTTGAAGTTAAAGTCAATATCCTCGCACAGGAGACTAAGACACCAACGCGTAAACTCCTTGAGGCTTTTTGGATAAATGCCAAAAATCCGGCAATGAATAGTAGGGAGGAATGCCCAGAGGTTAAACGCGACCTGGCCCCGTATTTTTGGATCAATTTCTGATGTTGAGTGGCGCAGTCATCAACCATATGCGACTATAATCAGCTGTTTTAACTTTCCTCATTGGAAGTCATGTAAAAAAAGCGGTGAGTTTCTCGAGCTGTTGATTATGTAATTGCCATGAAGTTTTTTGTCTTACTGTAAGTGTTACTGAAGTGTTTGGCGTAATAAATTGTATATCAGTATACCCTTCCAGGCTCTGAAGAAGGCGATACTGCCAAGCGTCAGCTACTGTTGTGTTGTATTGCATTGTGTGTTTTTCTATGGAAGTAAATGTATGCTGTATAACAACCTCGCGATTGCTGAACAAGAAAACTAGGCATTCATATTCCAATGCCGAGATTAATAGAAAGTCGAACCTGAGAACTCCTCTTTCTGTTCTTTTCCCATGCACACATCAGTTGCTGTTCGAGACATGTTTCATACAAGCGCCCTCTTCGTGTGAGAGGGTAAGAGGAGAGGTAATGAGCTGTGCGGTTATACGATTTATACTCTGGTTAGTAATTAATAATTAAAGTAATGATCTTTTATTACGAAGGTCGGGTACGGAGGGTAGTGCTAGGATTACTAACGGTTATTTTACCACTTTGAAATTAGTATATCCTCAGGCGTCAAGACAGATCAGCGTTTGAGGAAAATGCTTATGTCGTAACTACAGATTAAACAGTATACATGGCAGGTCATAGAGGTGTTGTTCCCATCCGGTTTTCATCTCCTATCGTCTGTTGTCACATTCAGGTTTTCAGATCGTCCCCATGCGGTCGGTCGACTAATTCTATGCCGCTACAATAACAACTCTAGTCCTAAAAACTTCCAAATTTTAAGGCAACGAATTTCATTCAGTTCACAAATAGGGGCATATTCTTGTGATGATCTGAGACCGCCACGGCCCATTACCTTTGATATTTACAAAAATTCACGCCCGACTGGCATTCAAAGTATTATTGTTCAAAGAAAACGGAGGTTTCAGATTCAGCCGAAGCCACATGTTTACTCGACCGCATTTCGGAGGTTTGAGATTCAGCCGAAGCCAAATAGTTACTCGACCGCATTTCTAGATGATGGCTTCACAGCAATGAAATAAATGAAAGGAATCCTGAAACCTACGATATCTAAAGACGAGTCATCTAAATATCTATGCACAGTTCATTGTCACGCAACCTTATGTCGAATGCAATGCTTTCCAGCATGCGTTGCATCGAATCTTACTGCTTACTACTGTAGTAACTTATTGACCCTCAAGAAGCCCTGATGTAAAACAGAAAAAAGGTTTAAAGATCAGTTCATGCTAACAGCCGCTTCTAAGCGAAACAATGTTTTTTAGCGGTAGCGATTTCTGTGACTAGTCCACTTATCGACTGATTGAACTCGGTTCGCTAGCTCAGATATGACTGAGATGCGCTTTGAAATTAAGACGTAGGATCCAAAACACACAGCAGCGTGCATCAAGACAAATCATTGCAGCCACACTTGTCGTTTCAGCATGGCGATGTGTTCCATAGGGTTGCAATAGCTTTCTTTAGATCGATGAAAGTGAGACAAAGGGATCTTCTTTTGTTTTCGCGATACATCCATGAGTATTATTATCGTGAGGATGTACTCGACAATCACAACTGCTGTGCGCTACTCGCTCCCGCATTCCAGTGGATGCTAAAATGACTCAACTGGGGAAGGATCGCCCCACAGGTTAACGAGAATTTTTCGTGAGGTTTTCTTTTGTTGACAAAGTCGTCATCCTTTCGAAAGGCGCCAGTAATGCGGTGATGGTGTTAAATGAGCTCAATTCAGTGGGAAGGGAAGGGACAAGACTGCGCATAAATGACATAATTTAGAAGAAAACCGAGTCGGTGAAATACCCAGGGCGTTATGCTAAATTAAAAGAAATGGAAAGCTCCGCGATTAGACACCAGTTCCTACATGCATGTAGCGCGTTCAATACACGATGGAGAATATATGGAAAGGAAACTTTAAAGAAAGAGGACATCATGAAGTCCAAGTCGTGTCTGGCCCACCTTATCTTCGACTGTTTGGCGTATGGAACGGCATCTTTGATTTTCGATCGCTGACGTAGGCCGGAGCTTCGGATCCCATCCCTTACTTGTGTGAAACGGGATACTCCTAGCATCGTCCTTTCGACTGCGCGTTCGATAACGCTGAGTGACCTTTCATCCTGCTTACGTAGCGACCAGGTTTCTGACGCATACGTTAGGGCAGGAAGAACCGTTGAGTCAAAAAGTTGGGCACAGAGTCGGGTGTTCTTTGTTCTCTACACTATTCGGTGCTCTTGAAAGCTCCCCAAGCCGCTCGTTTCCTTCTGCTCAGCTCTGGAGCTAAGTGGTTCATAATATTGGTTTCCCTACCTAGATAGGCATAACTGGAGCATTCAGAGATATTCGTTCCGTTGAGCGTAAATAGGGCAAAGAAAACCAATCTGTTCTTCATGAACATCGTTTTCTTTAGAATTAGTCGAAGACCAATCTTTCCACACGCTTTATCAAAGTCCGCAAGCATACGTTCCGCTTGGCTATTGTCTGGTGTTATAAGAACGATATCATCAGCAAAGCGAAGGTAATGTATCTGCCGACCGTCGATTTTCACCCCCATATTACCCCATTCCAATGTTCGCATGATGTTCTGGAGTGTGGCTGTAAATAAATTTGGCGAGATTGTATCGCCTTGCCTAACTCCTCTTTTGACGTCAACGTTAATATCGTTGTAGAATGGAGAAATTTTGGTTGTGAAATTTTTGTACAGCTCACGAAGAATCTTTATATACTGAGCATTGAATCCCTGACCATCAAGGGCTTACACGACTGCTTCTATCTCAATTAAGGCAAAGGCCTTCTTCAAATCGATGAAAGTGAGACAGAGCTGCCTTTTGTACACTCGCGATACTTCAACGAGCCTTGTTATCGTGTGAATATGGTCCATCGTACTAATTCCTTTTCGAAACCCTGCTTGCTCGCATGGCTGTCCTTCGTTCACTGTTCTGTCAATTCTGTTTAGGATGACTCGAGTGAAAAGTTTGTAGACGACAGATAGCAAGCATATTGCGCGATAGCTGCCTATATCGTGTATGTCGCCCTTCTTGAACAACAGCACGGTCTTGCTGGTCTTCCACTGAGTAGGGACCTTGCATTCAAACAAGTAGCGTGTGAAGAGCCGGGCCAGTGCGTTTACGAGGACTGGCGGAAGGTTCTTCAGATGTTCTGATCTTATCCTGTCCCGACCTGGTGCTGTTCGGTTTTTCACCGACGAAATGGCATGTCGGATTTCGCAAGGGAGAATTGGTGGAACAGCATATCCATCCTCTTTTTATTTCATAAGACGGGAGATGGACGTGGCTATCGAAGAGATCTGAGTAGTAATCGTGGATGATTTTCTCCATTGCCTTTATGGACGCTGTTATTGTTCGGTCTGGGCGTCGGAGTGCAATCATCTTGGTCTTGTAATTGGCGAAGCTTCGGTGGGCTTTGCGAATGCTTTTCCCAGACTCTGCAGCTTCGACCATTACTGCTGCTCTTCTCTCTTAAAGATCTTCTTTTATCGCCTGTCTGCATTGTTTCGCAACCCGGACGTTAGTTCGCGGTTGCCTGCAGCTCGTGGAATTCCACGCTGGCGTATTAGCTCGAGAGTTTCTGGAGACAGACGTCTCTTGGTGACCTTCGAACTCTCAGCTTTCATGGCGCTAACGTGAAAATGTTCCGTTAGGAGGATACGATAGTATAACACAATATATATATATAAAAGTGTATAATCGATTAAGATTATCAGGATTATCGAATCCGCCTCTGTCTTAATCAGCGGATAGTGCTATGCAGTCGCTTGGTACATCAAGCTTACAGAATTATTCTAATTTCAGCAAAAAAAAAACATCCAGATGACGTATCATGTGTCCGAGGTTTTCACCTGTCTATACCGTAACAGGAAGAGATCGAGGACGTAGAAGGAGCAGAGCGACTCCAATAGTAGTCGATAATATATGTAATGGGTTAAGATTACATATTTACTATATTATATGTGTATATCGTGTGTATTATTTGATAATATATAATATCTATGTAATAATATAGTAAAATAATAGCAGAAAATGTGCTGGGAGTGTTCATCAACGATGTGTTCTATTTTGGACTGCGCGTGCACATTCGTTATTCGTTATGGTGTGTTTCTGTGGACGAAAGGAACATCGAACAATGCGGGTAAAGTGGGAAGTGCTTTGCTGCTGTATAATTGAGATATCCTGAAATTTTAGATGTCCTACAAGGTGCACCAACGTTCACCACCTCTACGAGCCGTTGTATAGGTCTTTCTATCGGGCTCACAGTTGAAGATTGTCTTCCCTTAACCTGAGAAGACGAAAAAGGATCACACTGAATCAAAACCTACCTTCACGTATATTACGGTCCAAAAGCGCTACATTAGACGTTTTTACCGACCAGCTAATGGTCAAGATGGAAACAAGACGTGAGGATTTTCCATTGTTTCTACACTCTGCCTTCCTGTGCTTACGCCAAGCCCTTCTGCAAGCTCTTGAACAGTTGCTCGCGTTGCTGCTTCCATTACTGCCTCTAAGTCGACGTCGCCAATTTCACTGGGAAGTCTGCGACCTCCCTTAACATCGAAGCTTAAACACCAACAAATTGGAATCTCCAGAACCATGGTCGCACTGTTGATTCATCAACACTACCTTCACCACAAACTTGATGATATTCCGAGCTCCTGCTGCTGCATCGTGACTACTCTTCTACTCGTACAAAAAAAAGGTCACGAATTTCGCGTTGGTTCGTACAAAAGTTAAAGTCTATAAAAATCCTAAACTAATAAATCTTGAGAAAAACGAAACCACATATAAAAATAACAAACATTTTGCTTTAAAAAATATATATTAAAGATTCATAAAACAATGTTTTCTTCGAAAAAATTACACGGGAACTTAAAACAATAAAATAGGACTTGTCAAGTGTACTATCCATGTACTAAAGAGCACGTTAATATTATTATTTTCAGAAGATACCTTTTTCTCCAACGAAATCTGAAACATCTCTAACAGCTTCATTACTTGCATTGTCAAAAAATAAACAAACTGGGTGATAGAGTAGAAACCAGGGCCGTCAATGGTGCAGTGGGGAACACATGTATCACTGGAAAAAGTAATCTGAGGTTCGAATCTGTGCTGCGATGCGACCCGAGATTTGCGAATAATTCTTCTTTGGATCGAAATGGTGGTAAAGACGTGGAGACGCCTTTGCAAAGTTAAACCAGGATGTCTGGAGAGAATCGAGTGCCTAGCCCGGATTAGGTCAGCCTCAGTGTTGCGCACTGAATGCTCCTGTCTATGGCGTCACTAGGTAAGAAGACCAGTAAGAGACCAACAAATCTTGTCTTGCGAAGGAAATGACTAAAACTGAATCTTACAATCACGCACACAGCACAGCATGGAGATAGTTTCATGCTTTGCAAGTACAATACCAGAACCCACAATAAGGACATAATAACAGAAAATTCTTGCATTCACGCCCCGGTCTAACCAAACCTAAATTTCTGCGAGTTCAAAAACATGGCATCGGTACCAGACCTGTCTGGATATGCAAGAACAGTGGTTCTACACACCGATAGGTCAATTTAAGTCAATGTACAGAACCAGACCGGCATGGAATAATCTTTACGATGATACAAATTCGGTTCAATACATGAAACATCCTTCAGTCACTGATCAACGCTAGACGACTCTTTTTAATCTTTCTTGCAATTTCAAACATTATCTGCTTGAAATAAAACTTTTCTAGAGCCCAACAAAGTGCAGATAAAAATCGTGCCACAGATAAATCAGAAGAAACCCAGTTCATCGAGAACACCTAGTGTGAAATACGACATCTTCCTGGATGGATCACTACTTGAGAATACCTCACCTAATGTATTGACTTTGTTGTTCGGTGAGTGTAAAAGTGAGTTAACAGAAGCTGTAGAAAAAATGAGCAGTGTGAGCTGCACTCCAACGTCTCACTGAACCCACTTATCAGCTTTCTGATCCACAGACTTACACCCTCGTGTTTGACGCAAGGATTATTCCGACGCTATGCTATGCAGCAGAAACATGGGCCGATCCTTCAGACATATTGATAATGTTGCAAAAAAAAAATACTCAACGGGCTCTTAAGCGACGTTTTCTGAAGACGACTCGATACACCCAATACATATAGAGAGCGTTCTCAAATATTTTTTATATTCAATCACCTCCAACGATGTTTAATGAAGTCGAATGCACGGCGGATTCCTTCAATAATTGATCAACGCCGAGAGCTTTATCCTTCCTTTTTTAAAGGTTGCGTCTCTCACTATCATTCTGTGATCATTAGCTCATCATTCAAACGTGAGTGAGGTTGATTAAAGTAAACTGCCATTATGTTCATCGATCTTATAGTGTGGCGTGCCTATCGGTGTAATTTTAAGGGCAGTTTAGATCCGCACTGAGATTCGAGACATATAAAGGCGTACATTTTGAAATCAATGCGCATGGTCATGAAAAGGATAAGGTGAAGAGCCTCCCTTTCGCGCATAAATGTCGGCCACTTTTTGTGGTTGTAATTTGCGAAAACCATAGCGCGGTTGCCCATTGACTCCAGAGGGAACTCATCATAACATAAAACTAGAAGTTAAATAGAAAATGTGCTGACTCTGATCGAGTTCCCCTTGAAATGAAGATGCTCGAGTAATAGAGATTGCATTCAGATAGTTGTGCTGTCGGCTTTTAAAGATCTCTATTAATGTTAGTGTTCACTATTTTAATCTTACTCTACTATTGGAAGCTCAGCTGTACTCCAAATGACGATCCGATTACTATTTTTCGTGACTTCACATACCATGTGACACTGCTTTATTCTCGGTAAAAACACTATTGCGCAAATCAACGTTTCGTTCTCACGCCATTCCTGTATTCATTGACTAGTGATATTTAAAGATTTTACATAACTTGCATAAATTACAATAATTAATAGCATGCGTAGCTTGCAAAAAATCCTAACCACAAATGGCCTTCGGATATACTGAAGTACTACCTTCATTCTCTCGTCTAGTCCTAAAATTATTCGATCACTAATCTTTTACAACAATATCCTAACTTTTATTTACTGCCTAGTATTCCTTCTCATGGCTGAGTATTTGGTGAAATCGAACGACCAAGATGTTAGGTGTGAGCAAAACTGTTTCGATACATTTCTTATACTCAAGCAACTAATCACGTTTATTCAGTGTGTGCTTTATTGAAGCACCTAATGGAATGAAGTTTTTCTGGTCGATGTGGGCAACAATGCAACGAGATGGCTGGTTGACCGGCGTGATCGATAAGGCCGACAGGTGAAATTGCTTGTGAAAGTGCGCGAAAGTTGAGATGACACAATTCGTCGACGTGTTCAAATATGCGTATGCGTGTTTTTGTTCGTTTAAGCCATCGATTTCCAGCTTCGCAAAAGAACTCATTTCCACTTCACGATGTGCACTGAGGTGAAG
>MQTX01000219.1:96602-137618 GCA_009735665.1 Angiostrongylus cantonensis | reverse complement strand
GAAAAATAACGACGCGACTTGGTCTGTCCCTCCTAACAAATGCCAACACAAAATTTTGAAACGTTTCAAAGTTTCACAAAATTTTCTAGAAGTTTCGCGAGAAGAATGGGAAAAAGAGTGACTGAAAAGAGGTGGAGAATTGTGTTATGTTGTGCGAGCACTGTTAACGTATTTTGTTGTAGATACAAATATTCCATGTGTTCATAATTTCAATTATTCAATTCGATGATCTCAAAAATAATCACCTTTAGAAAATGTAACTTTAGAAATTCTTTACAACAACGATCCGTTCCGCAGCTGTTCACTCGCACTTTAGGTTGGAACATTTTGTCGGTTTGCCTTAATGGATGAAAACTCATCGATAAATAGGCACACAGTGCTCAACTTCTATTCCATATAAGAACATAAGCAAGAATGAGCAACTAACCACTGATCAAGTAATTCTTTGTATTCTTGTTGAGCAAACGCGAGGTGTTATTATTATTCTTTATTCACAAGTAAGCTGACGTTTCGGCGAACTTCGCCTTCTTCAGAGCCCACCCACTATTCTCCTCCAGAGGCGGTCCTCCAAATACTGAGCACAATGGTTTTCCTTCGTCTCGCACTTCTTCCACTTGGCGAACATCTGGTCTTGTCGGCTTCGTAGACAGGTGCGTAGTATTCGCATTTCGATGTCCAGTACTTGGTGACTGTCCTCTGGTAGTCCGCATACATTGTGTAGTCGTCTTCGTTTGATGAAGTACTACATACTACTTAAACTTAACTTTAACTTTGACTTTAACTTAACTTTAACTTTGATACTTCCGACTTGTAAAAGAAGCACTGTCACTAAGGCAAAAGATCGTCTTAGCCCGACAGGCGATACACTTTCTCCGCCGCTGCCTAAAACACCGCGTCGTCCCAAACTTCATCAAACGAAGACGACTACACAATGTATGCGGACTACCAGAGGACAGTCACCAAGTACTGGACATCGAATTGCGAATACTACGCACCTGTCTACGAAGCCGACAAGACCAGATGTTCGCCAAGTGGAAGAAGTGCGAGACGAAGGAAAACCATTGTGCTCAGTATTTGGAGGACCGCCTCTGGAGGAGAATAGTGGGTGGGTTCACATGAAATCAACCGCTTTAGTCGTCGAATACCACTAGTTGATTATGATAAGTTTTGATAAGCAAGTTGAAGCCCGTAAGCAGATAGCGAAGAAAACAAGAAAACATTATCAAATGGTGGGTATTTAAAGAGCCGCGAGTTAGATTTTCACTATCCGCCGCAACCCGCCCAATAACACCTGCATCCTCGCAAAGGTGAGTCTGGCATCTGCTAAAGTGTGACAGAGCACTATTATTTCCGTGAGCTTTTAAGTTGGTGTGGAAAAGTGGCTGCGATTTCTGCTGGTATGGACACCTGGTAATTGCAATATAGGACTTCTTAGCTCTGTAAAGTTTCAGATGGCAACCTGACGTCTATAGCCGCCCTACTAATTGATGGCCTCCCTGTCGTTTGTCCAGCATCGTTAAAGCATTTCCCTTCGAAGCTTGAGAAAATTGAGAGGTCTGATTTTTATAAATTTATAATTCTGACAAGGTTTTTTGCTGTTTGAGTGCAATAATTACTTCAGATCTGGTGCACTGGCAAACGGCGGAGTGAGAGCGACTGTCTGACAGCCTAGATCAACTAACATACTCGCCTCTACTAACATTATTCTTTTCTTGTTGAACACTTTAGGTAAAATAAAGTGTTACAAATAAAGTTGTGCTGCATTCAGACTGTTAATGTAACATTTCACATCGGTAAGTTCTGTAATTCCCTACTTCACTCAATCCAGGCATGTATGCATCCGCCTAGAGACGCTTGGGTTTGAACTAATACTCGAGAACAATGCTATAGTTTCGGACATATGATGATCGGAAACGTGCCGTTCTTGGGCTCGTAAAATTCGAAAAGAGCGACGTATTGAAACAATCGTTGGCTATTCCACGAAAACACATAGTTACCACACAAGCCCTAGCAGAGGGTGGTACTGTGGGTCCTCTAAATACAAAGCACAAAAACGTTCCTTCGTCTCACACTTCGTTCTGACGAACATCTCGTTCTCCTTGCTTCGTAGTGCAGCTCGAGGTAGTTAGATTTCGATGCCTCGTACTTGTGGCCTGTCCTCTGGTTGGCCGCATATCTCGTGAAATCGCTTTCGTTTTATAAACTTCGGCACGATTTTATGATGAACAGAGCGGCGGTACGTTGTTTTCGGCACTGAAACGTCAGCTACAGTTGCATTGTTACAAGTTATTGCCATTATTATTGTTATTACTATTAGTATTATCATTGTAAGCGGTATTCTTCTCGTTAGTGACATTTTTTTTGTCCCCTTGTTCAAAGTTGAGCACGCCAATTAGGTGAAATCTCGCCCTTGTTCAAAGTTGAGCACGCGATTAGGTGAAATCATTTGAAGAAACGTAATGGTACAAAGGTGATCAGCGTCTCAGATGACTGAAAGTCACGTCTATTTTTCATTTGATATGAAAGTGGAATTCACATTTCAGGTGGAATATCTGTACTGTGATGAACTCCCAAATTGTGCAATAATGGGAGCTCAGTTCACAAATCGTGGCAGATGCAACATCGCGGTTCCTTGCTTTGATCGAAACGTTCAACACGGATAGCACATGGTCAGAAACATGGCCAGATAAAACAAGAGTGTCAAAACAGTGTAGCTGACTAACGAGTGCAACAAGCAATGAATCGCATCGTCTTAGTGGTCGCTCTCGTAGTTGTTTTCATTCTATCGAGATCCACTCCGTTGTTCTGTTCGTCCACCTGTCGTCGCCTTTTTATGCGAACTGCTCATCGATGGTTTACGGGGCGTATACCACTCGGATCTCGAATGGTGGGTGTTGCTCAAAGATGTGAACTACGAACATTGACTTGATATTGCAGAAACTTCTAGATTTTCCAAATTGTCTCTGCGTCGCATCGTTGGCTAATACAGAGCCTTAGCATAATGCGAAGGTATTGCTATAGGAGGTGCATTGTTTTATAAACACGGCACGTCGCATTTAATTGATGTGCCAGCTTGTTGCGGTCGGTATGAAAATGAAATTGTTATGAAAATGCGCAGTCGAGTTTCGAAGAAAGTCTTCTATATCCTCACAACGGTTTACCACCTCATCGTGGTTGGCAGGTGTTTTTGGGTGTCGGATTGCGATGTACAGTGGGGGGGGGGGGAATCGTCTCCCCGGCAGAGTCTCCTGAGCTGAGAAGGAGTCCGCCGTTTCCACCAAGAAGCCTATCTAAGTAAACCAATAACAGGATCCATCACCGTCCTGCTATCATAGTCGCATGTTTGCAAATCTCCCTCCGATCCACAACGGCTGCGACAGACTTTGGCTAGGCTGTTCTCGGGATTCCAGCAAACCACAATTGCTTAACTAGCAAATCTCCGAATAGTGGTGATTCTTAAGCAGCAAGGTGGTGAACACGGTAAGAACAGCACAAAAATGGAAGGAAGGATAACCAATAAAGGTGCAATAAAGGTCTACATTCCTTCTGTGGTGGGCGAGGTTATTACGATGAACCTTTAGTTTTCCTATTTCTCCAATCTGGTTGATGGAATAAAATACCAAGTTGCATTTGCAAAACCGAAGACCATCCACGCTCTTCAAAAAGGTGTGAGCTAAACAATGTCTTTATTCTACCCTCAATTTCATCATAATCACCTCAATATGCAAAGAACGCTGATGAAAAAGCTGTTCTAAACATTCTATATCGTCCTAACCATCTAGGGTGACACTGATAGAACAATTTCATAACAGCCTTCGGTTATCTCTCAACTTAAAGACGATCACCCAATTTATCCTGTATTTTATTTGCTTATTAGAACACATAAGAATATTTCAACAGATGATATTACGTCCACGAAACAATCGTCATTTAGAATTAGACCAGTTATCAGTTGTATAGGCGGGCCAACGGGTAGAATAACGTGGTTCCTAAACCTTGTCCTGAACCAGTGGTTAAAATTTATTCAACCCTATTACCTAACACCAAAATACTTCTAGACCACCTACGATGCGCGCGACCATAGGGCATGCATGTAATTGAAGTAAGTTGTGCTATTAAGAGATGCTTAAGAAAAAGTGGTCTTAAAAACATGCAATGACTCACCCATTATCCTACGCTGTCAGTTAGTTCGCAGCTGTCTCTCTGATCTTTTGTGCAGCTCAGAAAACTGCATGATCCCTCCTAACGATAGAAACGGGGATTGAACGAGTTCAAGTACAGTGCACTTGGTCTCATGTAACGCTGGTGATAAGAAATATATTGGGAAAACGAGTAGACCACTTTGTGGATCCAGGAAGATGTTTTATTTCACACTAAAAGTTGAGATTATGGAGCTTCTCTTAATATCTATTATAGTGTCGGCATGTCCATGAGCCTCTGCAGTTCAACTCTTTCAAAACATTGAGTGATAACATTTGACAGATTGTATAGAAATTCTCAGGTTCAACTTTCTATTACCCTCGATTGTTTAGTAAGTTAGTGTTTGTTCGAATTTCGAAGGACTGAGGTGACGATGTACGCCTACAATGAACCCGCGCTTGCATCTGAGTTCCAGATAGAGAACTTGGTGATAGAGAAACTGTTTCTTGTAACATGGGACAATCGAGGACTCGATGACATCAGAGCTCTCGTATCCACGAGTTTAGCCATGAATATTGACTCATTCGAACAATTAACAACCTGAATGGAACGCTAACGATTGACGCAATGCTGATCAAGACCAGCTTCGACAGTCTTCGTCTTCTACTCACCAACGTCTACCCATGCCGAAGTCCAAGTGGAGCTGTTCTTCTATACGGGCTTGAAAATGTTTCAAGCAGAAGACCGTACAATCTTTCAGGTCACTGTTAGAAAGTCCAACAATAGGACTGGAAGCAAAAGAATGTTTAAAGAAAGTCGCATTAGGATTCACGGATTAGAATGGAACGAGTAGGGTGAGCGGGTGTTTTAGTTCACGCTGTGGCCTTCCTGAACTTCGAAGTCGAATTCACCGGATCGGAATTTCCGCAACCCTGTTCGCACTGTTGATCTACCAACACTACCTTCACCCAAACATGATGATATTCCGAGCTCCTGCTGCAGCAATACGTCCACCACTCCTCTCGAACAAGAAAAGACACCAATGTCACGTTGATTCATACAAAAGTTAAAATCTATAAAAATCCTAAAGCAATAAATTTTGAGGAAACCAGTATTTCGCATAGAAAAGACAAACCTTGTGGTTCAAGATTATACATTAAACACACATAAAACAAAGTTTACTTCAAAAGAAAATTACACAGAAAATTATAACAATAAAATGGGACATTTTATATCTACTAACCTAATTCTAAACTGCAAATTAGTATTATTATTTTCAGAAGATACCACCTTTGCAACGTCACCTGAAACATCTCCAACAGTTTCATTTCTTGCATTGTAAAAAATTAAACAAATTGGCTGAGAGATAGGAGAAGCAAGGCCTCAGTGGTGCAGTGGGTAACACGTGAACCCCGTGAACGGGTAATCTGAGGTTCGAATCTAGACTGCTAAATGATCCGAGTTTTCCGAATAATTCAGTTGTATTGTTGTTGTATTTCACATAATACTCTGCTGTGAAAAAGTAAATGGTTTCGGATATAAGGTTAAATAAGAATTGAGCATTTTGATTAGAAACTTATTGGCTATCCATTCGCAAGATCCTAGACAGAACGCTGTCCTTTAATATGTATTCTTTCTTTGATGAGCTTACACGAGGTTGATAATAATATTTATTATCGGCTAACGTTTCGGCCCACGGATCTCCCTCATATGAGGGATCTCGAGCCGGTTAGTCGCGAGGCTACGTGGCGCGTCCCCAGGTGGTGGATAGGGGGTTAATCCCGGACCAAAAGCGACCTTTGCTTCCCTGAGACCCATGTGGATCCAGGGGATGGACTCCCTGTTTCTGCTGCGCCGATATGGCACATACCTTCTGTATTTGCTAGGCGTATTCATGCATTCATGTGTGGGTGCGTTCTCGCTTTATGCGCATTGTATTCTACGAGGCAGTTGGGCCAAAAGCCTGCAATCAAGTGACAGGGAAGAATATGGGAGGTGGTTAGGAGTCGCCTCCAACAAATAAGCTCCATGTCCACTCTGGGAGAGCCTGGAAAGTCACCCGTGAGTATAACCAGCCCCATGTTCAGAGCCCAGCGGGCTATACGTGGGTATCAAATATGCTAAACACACTAAAAAAAAGGGCCTCATTCCCCTGACCCCAAAAGAGCCCCCAATTTCGCAGCGATGGGTAGGACGAGTACGGAGAGGCTGCTAAAATCTCAGAGCCAATGGAAGCTGCCTGGATCAAGAAGAACTATGGTGACCATGTGTACTTACAACGTACGTACACTTGCATCCGAGTCCTCGATAGAGGACTTGCTCATGCAAGCAAGAATGATAAGGTACGACGTCATCGGCCTGGCCGAGACGAGACGACTCCACCCATCCAACTACCTCTATTACAACGAAGAAAAACTGCTCCTCGGAACATGCGACAGTAGAGGCCTAGGCGGTGTCGGCGTTCTGACCAAAACCATCCATGGTAACTCGCAATTCCAGAAGCCTCACTGTCAACGATGGACGTGGGAATCTCCTAATGGAGAGTACCATAACGAAATAGACCACATCATAGTAAATAGGAAGTTTTGCCTAACCGATGTCGCTGTTGTCCCAAAATTTTACACGGGATCAGGCCACCGCCTCCTACGTGCAAGATTTTATTTCTCACGGAAAGGCGAAAAACCCGCTAAATTCGAAAACCGAAGTCCCACAACCACCACAAACTGGGACTTATTCAACTCATTAGCCGGCTGTTGGGAAGATGCCGTTGTCGACAACATCGACGAGGAATATGATCGGCTCATAACAGAAAAATCCTACACCAAATTTGGGTTTCACAGCTGCTAACCCAGAGCCTAAAATATCTCTAGAGATAAAATCATGTGGAATTCTTCGCTCTGAGGTTCGAGTTGCTATAGAAAGCACGGAAAGAGGCGCAGCTCTAGAAGTCTACAATATTATTAGTAATATCCATATATTAATATCAACAATACGAACGAATTCCATCGAGCCTGAAGCATCAAACTACTTATTGTTCTCGCAAAGCATATCACATCGTTATATAAAAGGGCAAAAATCGCAAGACGGTAGATGACGTCGCTCACGATCACCTCGTCCAGGAAAGCCGATTGAAGAAATCCTCATAATGGTTCTAAATCTCGTTAAGTGCACTCGACCAGTGCTTCACGCAAGTTATCCCTCTGTGCACATCAAGGACATTAAACGAATCAGATCGCGTTCGTCCACATTGGCCGAAATAAAACAGATAATCTTCTACTTAATTTTAATCTCATTGTGGCTCATATAACGCATCAGTTAGAGATGTCTTGCATTAGCTCGAACGATGAGGCGATATCACTCTCCGGACTTATGAAACCTCAATTTTTACGAGTTTGGAAGCATGGCACCGGTGCCAGACCTGTCTGAAAGGGCAAGAACAGCGATGCCATACACTGGTGGGTCACTTCAGCTTAATGCGCAGGGCCAGACAGGCATGCAATAACCTCTAGGATGAGACGAATTGGGTTCAATACATGACACGTCCTCCAGTTATTGATCAACGCCAAACGACTCTTTTCAATCGTTCTTTCAATCTCAAACATTGAAAATTTTCTGGAGCCAAAGGAAATGCTGCTAAAAATTGTGTTACAATTGAACTAGAAGAAACCTAATTTATGAGGAACACCTCGTGTCAAATAAAACATCTTCTTATATAGATTACCAGTTCACAATAACTCATCTAACGTATCAACTTTTCGTCCAATGAATTTGGTAACGACTTAAGAGGAGCTGTAGAAAAAGTGAGCAGTATGGGCCGCATTCGGACGTCCCACAGAGCCCATGATCAGCTCGTTGATCCACGGACTCACACCCCCTATCAGAAATATGCGCCAATCCTTCAGCCATATCGATGACGTCGCAAAAAAAACACGTACAAACGCAGATATTAAGCGGCCTTTTTTGAACATGACTCGATACACTCAATAAATACAAAGAATATTTTCAAATATCTTTCATCAAATAGATCTTAGCTATTATTACTTCCATATAACTTCGCTGCTGATTGCCCTGAATGTATATCTCTTCCATCCCTCCACATCACCTGCATCACCTGTACGTTGATCGTCGAGCGACTCGAGCGCGCGCCAGTAAATCCTCCATTTTTCCCTGTCGCGTGCAAGAGTAGCCCAGTGGGTCCTCCTCGCTTTAGGGACTCGTCGAGCATCACATCTTTCTTCTAGGCTTTTCGTGAAGAACTCTGACCATCGGGTCGGTGGTCTTCCTGCAGTATGTTTGACATCCCGAGGAATCCAGTCACTAACAGCCCCTGTCCATCGGTTATCATTCATACGCATTACGTGTCCGGCCCACCTTATCTTCGACTGTTTGGCCTATAGAACGGGATCTTTGATTTTTGATCGTTCACATAGGTCGGAGCTTTGGATCCCATCCCTTACTTGTGTGAAACGGGATAATCCTAGCATCGTCCTTTAGAATGCGCGTTCGATAACGCTGAGTGATTTTCATCCTGCTTACTTAGCGACCAAGTTTCTGACGCATATGTATGGGCAGGAGGAGCAGTTGAGTCAAAAAGTTGGGCACGGATTCGGGTGTTCCTTGTTCTCTTCACTACTTCCTCGATGCTCATGAAGCTTCCCCAAGCCGCTCGTATCCTTCTGCTCAGCTCTGGAGCTAAGTCGTTAATCATATTGATTTCCCGACCTAGATAAACATAGCTGGAGCAATCAGAAATATTAGTACCGTTAAAGCGTGAATGGGGCAAACGAAACCAAACCGTTCTTCATGAACATGGTTTTCTTGAGATTTAGTCGAAGACCAATCTTTCCACACGCTTTATCAAAGTCCACAAGCATACGTTCCGCTTGGATAATGCCTGGTGTTATAAGGACGATATCATCAGCAAAGCGGAGGTGATGTATCTGCCGACCATCGATTTTCACTACCATTCCAATGTTCGCATAACGTTCAGGAGGGTGGCGGAAAATAATTTTGGCGAGATTGTATCGCCTTGTCTAACTCCTCTTTTCACGTCAACGTTAATATCGTTGTAGAATAGTGAAATTTTAATTGTGAAATTTTTGTAAAGCTCACGAAGAATCCCTACGTACTGCGTGGGGATTCCTTGACTACCAAGGGCTTCCATGACTGCTTCTATCTCAATTGAATCAAAGGCCTTCTCTAAGTCGATGAAAATGAGACAGAGCGGTCTTTTGTACTCTCACGATACTCCAATGAGCCTTGTTAACGTGTGCATGTGATCCATCGTGCTAATTCCTTTTCGAAACCCTGCTTGCTCGCATGGCTGTCCTTCGTCCAGTGTTCTATCAATCCTGTTCAGGATGACTCGAGTGAAAAGTTTGTAGACGACAGATAGCAAGCAGATTGGGCGATAGTTGCCTGTATCATGTAGGTCGCCGTTCTTCAACAACAACACGGTCTTGCTGGTCTTCCACTGAGTAGGGTCCTTGCATTCAGACAGGTAACGTGTGAAGAGCCAAGCCAGTGTGTTTACGAGGTCTGGCGGAATGTTCTTCGGGTGTTCTGATCCTATCCTCTCCGGACCTGGCGCTGTTCAATTTTTCACCGGCGAGATGGCATGTCGGATTTCGGAAGGAAGAACCGGTGGAACACTACATATCCATCCTCCTTTATTTTAAAAGCCGGGAGGTGGACGTGGCTATCGAAGAGATCTGAGCACTATTCGTGGATGATTTTCTCCACTGCCTTTCCGGACGCTGTTATTGTTCCGTTAGGGCGTCGGAGTGCAATCATCTTGGCCTTGTAATTGGCGAAGCTTCGGCGGACTTTGCGAATGCTTTTCTCAGCCTCTGTAGCTTCGACCATTACTGCTGCTGTTCTCTCTTTAAGATCTTGTTTTGTTGCCTGTCTGCATTGTTTCGCAAGCTCGGACGTTAGTTCGCTGTTGCCTGCGGCACGTGCGATTCCACGTTGACGTATCAGCTCGAGAGTTTCTGGACACAGACGTCTCTTGGCGACTTTCGAACTCTCAGCTTTCATTGCGCTAACGTGAAGATGTTCAATGAGCGATCGTATTCCTCGTCGATGTTATCGACAACGGCATCTTCCCAACAGCCGGCTAATGAGTTGAATTAGTCCCAGTTTGTGGTGGTTCTGGGACTTCGGTTTTTGAATTTGGCGGCTTTTTCTCCTTTCCGTGAGAAATAAAATCTTGCACGAAGGAGACGGTTGTCTGACCCCGTGTAAAATTTTGGGACAACAGCGACATCGGTTAGGCAAAACTTTCTATTTAGTTACCAATGATGGATCGCCATGATAAACTCGGAGAGCCGCTCACTCTGTTCGTTCCATTCTAATCCGTGGGTCCCAATGTTGACGTTCCTTAGACGTTTTTCTCGGTAAAATCTTGGCATTGAAATCTCCAATGTTGACCTTGAAGAATGCATGGTCTTCTCTGTAGAACTTCTCCACGTCCATGTTGAACGCTTCGACTTCTTTTTCGTCATAATTTGATGCTGGCGCGTAAACGACGAAGATTGTCAAAGCCGGTGTTGATCCACATCTTTTTAATCGTAAACGTCTGATTAGGGTTGTAAGCTGTCCGAATGAATCGATGTTCATAGACAAACTCGTGTTGACGAGAAGGCTGGCACCGCTTACTTCTCCACTGTCACATGTTCCGAGGAACAGTTCTTCTCCCGTGTCATAGACGGCGTTGATTGGGTGGCGTCGTCTCATCTCGGCCAGAACGATGACATCGTTCCTTACCATTCTTGCTTGCATGAGCAAGTCTTCTATCGAGGACTCGGTTGCAAGTGTACCTGCATTGTAGGTACAAATTGTCACCATAGTTCTTGATCCAGGGAGCTTTCATTGGCCATGAGATTTTAGCAGCCTCTCCGTACTCGTCCTACCCAACGCTGCAAAATTGGGTGCTCTTTTATGGTCAGGGGAACGAGACCCGTTTTTTTTAACTGTGTTTAGCATATTTGATACCCACGTATAGCTTGCTGGGCTCTGATCGGGGGGCTGGTTATACTCGCCTGTAGCTTGTCAGGCTCTCCCAGAGTGGACAAGGAGCTTATTTGTTGCAGGCGACTCCTAACCGCCTCCCATATATTTCCCTGTCACTTGATTGCAGGCTTTTGGCCGAAATGACTCGTAGAATACAATCCGCATAAAGCGAGAACGCACCCACACACGCATGATTAATACGCCTAGCAAAAACCGAAAGTATGTGCCAAATCGGCGCTTCAGAAGTACAGTGTCCATCTCCTGGATCCACTTGCGTCTCAGGGAAGCAAGGGTCGCTTTTGGTCCACGATTAACCCTCTATACGCCACCTGGGGACGCGCCACGTAGCCTCGCGACTAACCGGCTCGAAATCTCTCATATGAGTGAGATCCGTGGATCCTTCCACATGTGTTATGAAATCGTTTTATCAGTGCAATCTTGATGGTACAGGTAATGTAGAAAGATCAAGAAAGCTTTCTGCCCAGCTTTTTCTGATGCATCTTCAGTGCAGAATAAAGATGTTGTTCAGCTCGCACCTGTTTAAAGGACGTCGATGGTCTCATGGTCTTCGGTTTTCTATCCAAGTTGTTACTCTATACCACTAATCAGATTGGGATAAGTGGAAAACCAAGGTGTCGTCGTAATCACTTCGGCCACCACAGAAGGGATGTAAAAGCACCTCTATTACTTATCCTTCCATTCGCGTAGGTACTGTTCTTACAGTGTTCAATACCTTGCTACTTAAATTCTCAGTTAATATATGCAGTATAGGTCTTCTGTACGTTGCACGATCAAATCGGTGGGCTTCATAGTTGTTGCTCATTCATACATAAATTTACCGCATTTGTTTATCTCGCCATATCGTTGCTATTCCGGTCTACTGCTGAGATAAATGTGGGACTGCGCAAGCTCGTGACGAACTATGTTTAAAAGAAAACATAGAAGCCAGCGTAGCAATGCTAAGCGAGAATGGACGGATAGAGTTTATCACCGTACCAAACGTTGCTCGAACTACAGTCCAATATTCGACTTTCTTCGAAACTCGACACCGCATTTTCAAAACAACTCCATTTTCACATCGACCGCAGCAAGCCGGCACTACAACTTAACCTCGCATGTCTTGCTTATAAGACAGGGAACCCTCAACAGTAATACTTTCTTATTATGCTGAGACTCTATATTTGCCAACGATGCAACGCAAACAGATCAATTTAGAAAAATGGCGCCTTACAGATGTAGCGCCAACGTCCTCACGAACAACTTAATGCTACGAAGCCATCTCCTTCACAGTCCACCAGGACAACCATGTCGCGCACCCTTAATAAACAACTACTACTCAACTAATTATTCTAAACATCATTTAGTTATTCAATTCAAACCACGATCACTTAGCAGTTTCTACAATATCAAGACAGTTTTCGCAATTCACATCTTTGAAGGATACCCACTATTCGAGATTCAGTGGTATACGCCCTGTGAACATGCATCGATGAGTAGTTCACATAATGAGACGATGACAGGTGGACGAATGAAACAATGGAGCAGATCTCAAGAGCACGAAAACTACTTCGACATCGAAATTGATTGCTGAGACGATGAGATCCATTGTTTATTGCACTCGTTAGTCAGCTATACTCACATCTGGAATCAAATTGAAGATCAGAATCGACAAACCAATGCGCATGCAAACACATTCATGGAGAGCAGTTGCAAGACGGCGAAACGAACAGGTACTACTGGGAATCTAAGCCGCATGTGAAGAGAGCTTGCCTGAGTATCTAAGTACGTAATTGCTTGCTCTAGTGTTTTTGCAAGTGTTTAGAAAATTCCAACCTCCCAACGGTTTACCACCTCATCGTAGTTGGAAGGTGTTCCTAGGTGTCGGGCTGCAGAATACAGGGAGGGGGGGGGGATTCATCCACTTGGCAGGATCTTCCAAGCTGGGAAAGAGACCGGAGTTTTTATTAGAAAGCCCAGCCCAGTAAACAAATAACAGAATTCGTCACCGTCTTCGTATCAAGCAAGTGGTGTGGTTGCTAATCTTCCTCCGATCTACTTGGGCGACGAATACTTCTGACGCTGCTACTCGCCAGTGAGGACGGGCCATCCAAGCAACCAAATAAGTAAGTAAGATTGGAAAACTATGGTTTTCTCCACACGACATGTTTTATTATTGGCATTCGCAAATAAGAGCTAAAAACACAATAGAACGGCACCGATGTGCATGGCTCGCTGTACATAGAATAGCAAATCAATCGTAAGGATGGTGAAAAATAAGGACGCGAGTTCGCCTATTACTCTCAACAAATGCCACACCTGGAAGTTACACGAGAAAAGTAAGAAAAAAGATAGACCGAAAAGAAGTGGAGAATTGTGTTCTGTCATATTCGCACTGTTAAAGTATTTTGTTGTAGATACAAATATTGCATGTGTTCATAATTTCAACTCCATAATGACAAAAATAATTACCTACATCACCTGTAGCCTCGTTAATCGTCGAGTATTCCGAGCGAATGCCACCAAATCTTCCATTTTTCCCTGCCGCGTACAAGAGTAGCCCACTGGGTTCTGCTCGCTCTAGGAACTTGTCGAGCATCACATCTTTCTTCTAGCCTTCTCGTCAAGAACTCTGACCATCGATTCGGTGGTCTTCTAGTAGTACGTTCAACATCCCGAGGAATCCAGCCACTAACGGCTCTTGTCCATCGGTTATCATTTATACGCATTACGTGTCCGGCCCAACCCATCTTCGACTGCTTGGCATACAGAACAGCATCTCTGATTTTTTATCGTTGGAGCAGGTCGGAGCTTCTTAATCCATCCCTTACTTGTGTGAAACGGGATACTCCTAGCATCGTCCTTTCGACTGCGTGTCCAATAACACTGAGTGATCGTTCATCCTGCTTACGCAGCGACCAGGTATATGACACATTTGTTAGGGCAAGAAGAATCGTTGAGTCGAAAAGGTGGGCACGAAGTTGGGTGTTCTTCGTTTTCTTCACTACATCCTCGATGCTCCTGAAAGCTCCCCAAGCCGCTCGTTTTCTTCTGCTCAGCTCTGGACCTGAGTCGTTCATCACATTGATTTCCCGACCTAGACAGACATAACTGGAGCTTTCGGAGATATTCGTTCCGTTTAGCGTGAATGGGGCAAACGAAACCAATCCGTTCCTCATGAACATCGTTTTTGTGAGATTTAGTCGAAAACCAATCTTTCCACAGGCTTTATCGAAGTCGGCAAGCATACGTTCCGCTTGGCTAATGCTTCGTGTTATAAGAACGATGTCATCAGCAAAGCGAAGGTGATGTATCTGACGACCAAAGATTTTCACTCCCATATTATCCCATTCCAATGTTCGCATAACATTCTGGAGGATGGCGGTAAATAATTTTAGCGAGTTGGTATAGTCTTGCCTAATCCCTGTTCTGATGTCGATGTTAACATCGCCTAGAATGGTGAAGTGTTGGTTGTGAAATTTTTTTACAGCTCACGAAGAATATTTGTGTACTGAATAGGGACTCCTTGACTATCAAGGGCTTCCATGACTGCTTCTATCTCAATTGAATAAAAAGCCATCTCTAAGTCGATGAAAGTGAGACAGATGGTCTTTCGTTCTCTCGCGATACTTCAATGAGCCTTCTTATCGTGTAGATGTGGTCCATCGTACTAAATCCTTTTCGGAACCCTGCTTACTCACATGGCTGTTTTTGGCCCAGTGTTCCATCAATCCCGTTTAGGTGGGCGATAGTTGCTTATATCGTGAAGGTCGCCCTTCTTGAACAATAACACGGTTTTGCTGGTCCTCCACTGAGTAGGAACCTAGCATTCAGACAAGTAACGTGTGAAGGGCCAAGCCAGTGTGTTAACGAGGATTGGGGAAGGTTCTTCAGGTGTTCTGATGTTGTCCTGTCCGGATGTGGTGCTGTTCGATTTTTTACCGACGAAATGGCATGTCGGATTTCGGAAGGAGAACCGGTGGAACAACATATCCATCCTCTTTTATTTTATAAGACGGGATATGGACGTGGCTATCGAAGAGATCTGAGTAGTAATCGTGGATGATTTTCTCCATTGCCTTTCTGGACGCTGTTATTGTTCCGTCTGGGCGTCGGAGTGCAATCATCTTGGTCTTGTAATTGGCGAAGCTTCGGCGGGCTTTGCGAATGCTTTTCCCAGCCTCTGCAGCTTCGACCATTGCTGCTGCTCTTCTTTCTTTAAGATCTTCTTTATCCCCTGTCTGCATTGTCTCGCAAGCTCGGACGTTAGTTCGCGGTTGCCTGCAGCTCGTGCGATTCCACGCTGGCGTGTCAGCTCGAGAGTTTCTGGAGACAGACGTCTCTTGGTGACTTCGAATTCTTGGCATTCATAGCGCTAACGTGGAGATGTCGAGTGAACCGATCGTATTCTTTGTCGATGTTATCTACAATGGCATCTTTCCAACAACCGACTAGTGAATTGAATAAGTCCCAGTTTGTGGTGTTTCTGGGTCTTCGGTTTTTGATTTCAGCGGCTTTTTCTTCTTCCCGCGAAAAATAGAATCTTGCGCGATGTAGACGACGGTCTGATCCCATGTAGATTTTTCTACGCGGCCAGAAATAATCAGCTTTAGAAAATGCAACATCAGAAATTCCTTACAAGAACGATCCGTTCACCAGCTGATAACTCGCACTTTAGGATGGAACGTGATGTAGATTAGTTTTAATGGATAAAAACTCATAGACAAATACGCACATAGCCTTCAGCTTTTATTCCCTAGAAGACTGTGAACGAGGAAGAGCGCAACCAACCACCGACCATTAGTCGTGCAGTTTGTTTAACCCAGGTATGAAACCGGAAATTTTTTGAACTGACTAGTATGACTGCACTTTCTCATTTTTGCGATGTCCCACATCGGAAAATAGCGTGGCCGTCGATCGGAACTACTTAATAACTAATGATAATGATTAACATGAAAGTTATAAGCAGCAATAACAGCATCTACTTGAATTCAAAGTTCAAGTACTCGATGTCAGCTGGTAATAATTGCACTGCAGCAACAAGACATCTATTCAGGCAGAACGCATGGTGGAGCGTATTCCGGGAAAAATTAACAGTTTCATATACAAAGAATGTTAAAGGAATATAGGGTGAATATTTCTTTTACACAAAAAAGAAGTGATAACGGAAAACATGCATGCCACTGTGTTTAAAGTATTGTTCACATGTTCAAATGTTCACCTGAAAACTTTTCCATAGAAAGCTGGAATCGTGAACAGTGATGAAAAACGAGCAAAGCTCCGGTCGTTGATCAATCCCTGAGGGATTCGCCATCCATTCGACTTCATTAAGGATCGTTGAAGGTCACCTCCAACGATACTTAATGAAGTCGAATGCATAGCGCATCCATCAGGGATTGATCAACGCCGAGAGCTTTATCCTTCATCCTTTATCTGAACTGATCTTCTGCGTCTCTTTTAATGCTTTTCATGTCCAGTGATTTCATTACATCGTTCGAAGCGAGTTTTTGCAAGTATAGCCGAAAACACATGGCCTTGGACCAGCACCCGAATACAATCAATGTGCAACAATCCATCGGTTGGCTACGAAGAGTTATGAACGTGTTATATGATCAGAAATTATTTTAACTACATGAAAAATTTGAAAGACAAGCAGTTATTGCCAATCCTGCCCACTAAATAGTTCTTGCAATCAAAATGTTCAACTCTTTCATAATCGCAGCCAATTTCACGCAACAGAGCCGTCTTAGGGTATGGCATTGAATTGCACCTGAGATGCGCATTGAAATCAAGATGTAAGGTCCAGAACGTACAGCAGCCTACATATTTAGATTAATACGCGTTGTCGTGAAAGGGTTAAATGCTCTTTCGTTTTCGCAAGACAAATAACAGCCACACACACTTGTTTCAGCATGGCGATGTGTTCCAACGGGTTGCAAACATGGCTGAGTCCGTGGCTAAGTGATTGAGAATGCCTTCTTCGATTTTTAGGGCAACACCAGGTTGACAAAAAATGATTGAGAATGATTAAATGTGATATGCTTAAGTTTGTATTCAATTGATCGACTGTTCTTTTTTCGTTGCGAGAGCAAATAAAAGCTTTTTTCGAAAAGCTTCCTCATAAGGGTATTTTATTTTACACTAGTAAAACCAGTCCTACAAAAACTTAAGGGTACTAACATGTTCTCCGTTAAATATCGTAGTAGTGATCGGAATGATTGTCATGGTAGTCAAGCATGTTACGGCTTAATGTCTTTTTTCGACTTCCTCAAACAACAATAGTTGTTCACAGATTTGGCACTGAAGCTGCTTCAAACGTTCTCAAAAGTACTGCTTCTTAGTGGACTATAAAAAGCGATTGGAAAATTCGCAAAAGTCATTTAATAGAAAAGTGATCGTGCTGATTCTTTGATAACCACCGATACTTTTCCATGTTTGGAGCAACAAAGGAGTCCAGATTTTGGAGCGTCAATATAAGAGGCTTTGCTTTCCAGTCATAAGCTTATATATATATATATCCATCATATATACGTTTAATATTAAAGGGTATATCAATGACATCATAGCGCCCATTCTACGAGATCCTGATTCGGAAGCGCTTCAGCAATAAAGATGCGAACCTTGAGCAAAAAAAAAACGAAAAAATGTAGTTCCATTATTCGAGAGTACTAACGTTTCCTTTATATTCTTGGTCACCAAAGACGATTTGTTAATTCATCCTCTATTTACGAACAATCTGACGTTTTGGCGGATTTCGCTTTCCGCAGAGCCAGGGAAGGCCAAATTGATCACAATCTACCTAGCCGAATACTTGCATAACCAAAAAAAGAAAATGCTAAACGAAGATTTCAACCATATTTAACACAGAAAACTTTTTTACATTTGATTAAAATCTTCACTTGAAATTTTCTCTGCTTGATTATGGAAGTGTTTGTCTGGGTAGATTGCCGTCAACTTGACCTTTCCAGGCTCTGAGGAAGGCGAAATTCGCCGAAACATCAACTTGTTCGTCAATAAAGAATAAATAACATCCTGAGTTTGCTCAGATAGAATAAAGGATAAAAGGGTAAAGCCCTCAGAGTTCATTAATCCCTGAAGGATGCCTCATGCACTCGACTTCACTAAGCATCGTTTGGAGGTGATTGAATGCATATCTGGCCTGTGCAATGACTCGTGGTGACCTGCCGATGTTTCGAGCCAGTGCTTTTATTCTTTCAGACAAGTCTGGTACTAATTTGCCCTTTGGATAGGTGGAAGGCTTGGTGGGCCACGTGCACTGAGACCGATTCCACGTGTGTGTTGCAGTGCGCCTCTTACAACTGCGCTACACGAGCCCTTTGCAATTACGATGCTAGTAGTAAACGATAAAGAAAAGCAGTTGGTAGATAGAGTCTTGTGCTGTCGAACACAGAGCAGGAAGGACTGATGGCTGATGTTAATGGCTAACGTTTCTGCGATTTCGCCTTCCTCGGAGCTGTGCTGTGAGGAGTGGGACTCTCGAGACTCACTGTGACGACCAACTTTCGACCCTTCTAGGGTACATAAAATGGTACCAGACTTGCCTAGGGTTAGCTGCGCTCTGCCATTATTTATCCAGAACGCGACAGCCTTCAGCAATGATAAAGCCCCAAAATGGCTATCTCTGGATCTTCGAGGCAGAGTGCGCTTTATGACAAGTGCTTAGAAATTCACTATCACAAATTCTTTGAAACACAAATATAAAAATGGACATGTCTCGGCCATCACTGCTCCCTTCCTGCAGTTGGGTTGATGCGAAAAATTAACCTGGAAATCTTAGTACCCTCGTCGAAACACTATTCAACGACATGCGATTAAATTTTTACAAAAATGTTTGAGCAATCGCAAATTACATCCACGGTTCCCAGAAATGTTTACAACACTAGAAAATGGATGTCGTAATAGCCTAATGCGAATATGTTACTGTCTCACGCTCAGAATCCGACTTAAATTGCTTTCCACTTATAATGGCGAAAATAGAAAACAGCGCACACTTTCAGCTGTAGGTCAACGCATCTTCATTCACAGTTAACTTCGTTAACGCAAAGGAAAGCGGCTTGAACTTGCTGGTCTTTCACCAGAATACCAGGTTTACTATTATATTGCTACAAAATTATAGTACTATATAGTTCATACATAATATTCTTGTCGCTTCATCATGTTGCCGTTCGCACTTGAAACACAGAGCAAAAAACAGGCGAGATTTTGTCAAACGGAAATCTACGATGTCTCCGAATGTGATGTTTGCTTTTGCTAGAATCAGATTTCGGCTGGTAATTTTAAAAACTTAAACTTTGTCTTGAATTATTTGGATTTTCTCATTCCACCCAGCAACTTTTAAGAAATAACATCTTTTTTATAAATCACCTCACTTCTGTCATCTATTGTTCCCTTGACCGTAGAGTGACTCGAGCGGGCGACAATAATTCTTCCATTTTTACATGTCGCAAGAGTGGCCCAATGGGCTCTGATCGCTCCAAGGACTCGTTGAACATCATTCCTTCCTTCCAAGCTTTTCGAGAAAAACTATGACCACCGGGTCGGTGGTCTTCCTGCAGTATGTTTAACATCCCGAGGAATCCAGCCACTAACGGCTGTTGTCAATCGCTTGTCATTCGTATGCAATACATGCCCGGTCCACCTAATTTTCGATTTTCGACTGTTTGGCGTACAGAACGACACCTTTGATTTTTGATCGTTGACGCAGGTCGGAGCTTCGGATCCCTTCCCTTACTTGTGTGAAACGGGATACTCCTAGCATCGTCCTTTCGACTGCGCGTTCGACAATGCTGAGTGATCTTTCATCCTGCCTACGCAGCAACCAGGTTTCTGACGCATATGTTAGAGCAGGAAGAACCGTTGAGTCGAAAAGGTGGGCACGAAATCGGGTATTCTTTGTTCTCTTCACTACATCCTCGATGCTCTTGAAAGCTCCCCAAGCCGCTCGTTTCATTCTGCTCAGCTCTGGAGCTAAGTCGTTTATCATATTGATTTCCCGACCTACATAGACATAACTGGAGCATTAGGAGATATTCGTTCCGTTGAGCGTAAATAGGGCAAAGGAAACCAATCCGTTTTTCATGAACATCGTTTTCTTTAGATTTAGTCGAAGACCATTCTTTCCACACGCTTTATCAAAGTCCGCAAGCATACTTTCCGCTTGGATAATGTTGGATGTTGTAAGGTCGATGTCATCAGCAAAGCGAAGATGGTGTAATTGCCAACCATTGATTTTCACCCCTATGTTGTCCCATAGGGGGCGCGTGTGGCGCAGTGGTTGGAGGCGCCACTGCGGCGCGCACGTGAAATGCGCCCATGGCCCACCAAGCCCTCCATCCCTCCGGGGTCGGCAAATTGGTACCAGACACTGGGAGGATAGCAGCACTGGCTCGATATATCGGCCGGCCACAGCGAGTCATTGTAAAGGCCAGATATGCATTCAATCACCTCCAACGATGCTTAATGAAGTCGAATGCATGGCGCATACCTCAGGGATTGATCAACGCCGAGAGTTTTATCCTTTATCCTTTATGTTGTCCCATTCCAATGTTCGCATGACGTCCTGGAGGGTGGCGGTAAATAGTTTTAGTGAGATTGTATCGCTTTGCCTAGCTCCTCTTTTGACGTTAACGTTAATATCGTTGTAGAATGGTGATATGTTAGTTGCTAAATTTTTATACAACTCGCTAATACTGGGTAGGGACTCCCTGACTCTGTCAAGGGTTATCATAACTTTTTCTATCTCATTTGAGTGAAAGGTTTTCTTCAAATCGATGAAAGTGAGACAGAGCGGTCTTTTGTACTCTTGCGATACTTCAATGAGTCTTGTTATCTTGTGGATATTGCCCATCTTACTGAATCCGTTCTGAAACCTTGCTCGCTCACATGCCTGCCCTTCGGTATTCTGCCAATGGTGTTCAGGATGACTCGAGTGAAATGTTTGTAGGCGACAGACAGCAAGCAGATTGGGCGATAGTTTCCTATATCGTGTAGGTCGCCCTTCTTGAACAACAGCACGGTCTTGCTGGTTTTCCATTGAGTAGGAACCTTGCACTCAGAAGGTAACTTGTGGAGTGCCGAGTCAGTGTGCTTACGGAGACTCCCAGAATGTTCTTTAGGTGTCCAGATCTCATCTTTTCTGGATGTGTTGCTGCTCGATTATTCACCGACGAAATAGCATGTTGGGTTTCAGAAGGGAAAACCGTTGGTACAGCATATCCATCTTCCTTTATTTCACATAAGGGAAAGACCTCGTTGCTATTAAAGAGATCTGAGTAGTAGCCGTGAATGGTTTTTTCCATTGCCATTCTGGAAGCCGTAACTACTCCGTCTAAACGTCGGAATACAATCGTCTTAGTTTTGCTCGGTGGGCTTTTCTGGTTGCCCCAGCCTCTTCGACCACTACTCCTGCTCTTCCCTCTTTAACATCTCCTTTTATTCCCTGTCTGCATTGTTTTCAAGTTCGAACGTGAGTTGGCAGTTGCCTATAGTTCGTGCGAATCTACGCTGGCATATCAGCATAGGTGTTTCTGGAGACAGACAGAGGTTTCATAGCGCCAACATAACGATGTTGAATGAACCGATCGTACTCCTTGTCGATGTCATCGATAGATAACGGCTTCTTCCCATCAGCCGACTGGTCAATTGAATAAATCCCGGTTCATGGTGGTTTTGGGACTTCGTTCTTTGAATTTGGTGGCTTTTTACGTTTTCCACGTGGAATGAAACCTTGCACGAAGAAGACGATGCTCTGATCTGCTGTGGGATTTTGGAACAGCAGCGACATCCGCAAACCGAAAACGTCGATTTACTATAACGTGGTGTTAAGCAAAATACAACCAAAATATTGCTGAGATGTTTGCAAAACTCCGGATCGCAGGTATCTACGGTAGGGAACGAACTCGCTATTGTCCTTTTTGGTGAGTAACGCGTCCATCACCACACCATGCGGATCATTTCTTCCGCCTTTCTGTCCGGCTAGTTCTATCGATCAGCGCCGTCAGCAATCACCCGTCAACGGGAGTTATCTAGGGAGCCAAATAGAGGTGAGTAGTGAACGCTGTAAATTCCAGTAAAATCTTTACATATGAGATGCAACTTCTTGTTTTGCATCATGGCAAAATTCAGATTTTCTGGAATTCACCAACCATTTCCCGTGCAGTTTTTTCCTCCGAAGCATGTATTGACAAAATGCATAAATTTGAAGAACTGCGATCTCTTCCAGCATGACATAATGTTCTTCCAAAATAGATCCTTGCTGAGTTTTTCGAATACAAGAAGAGTTTAAAAATGTGTGTTCTATTCTGATATATTCGTTAGAGCTCCATTTTTGTATTTAAGGAGAGGTTAAGGACAAAAGCTGCTGCTGATCTAATGGCCTGAGTTCCTCGACTGCTCTTGCGAATACTAAAGAATTAGATTTCAAAGGTTGACGCTTACTAAAATTACAAAACGTTGCCAATGTGTCAAAAAGTGGGAAAAAAAACCGAAACAAATAACGAGGCATAAAAACATTCTGAAGTGACTTACTGTGAAGTGAACAAGTTCAGACTTTGTAGGTAAAACTTACAATAATTGAGTATTTCTGGAGACAGAAGTCTCTTGGTTACTTCCGAACTACCACATTTCATAACGCCAACGAGAAGATGTTGGTTGAACCTTTCGTTTTCTGTGTCAGCGTTAGCAAGAACGGCATCTTCTCAAAAGCTGATTAATGAGACCAGTAATTCCCAGTTTATGGTGACTTTCGGAGTTTGTTGTTTGAACTTAGCGGTTTTCTCTTCTTTCTGCGATAAATGAAACCTTGTACACATAAAGTGATGGTCTGGCATCCTATAGAATTTTGGCGCAACAGAGATATCGGTTGGGAAGTACCTTCGCTTTACTGTGATGTGGTCTCCTTAGTTATGGTACCTACCGTTGTGATACTGGCACTTCCAGCGATGAGAGTAGGGGCTTCCGGAAATACAAGTTATCATAAATGGTCTTCACCGTCATGATATATTCGAGAGCGGTTCACCCTGCTTGTTACATTCTAATCCCTCGATCTCAATGCGACATTGCTCAAACGGTCTTCTTGGTCCGATCTTGGGATTGAAATATACAATGATGACCATGAAGAATGTATGGTCTTCTCTGTAGAAGTTCTCCAAGTTCATATTGAACGTTTCAACTTCTTCTTTGTCATAGTTTGATGTCGGCACGAAAACGACGAAGGCTATGAATGCCGGTATTGATAGACATCGTTTTAATCGTAATCGTCCGATTCCGGTTTGCAAACTGTTCGAATGAATCGATGTTCATGGAAAAACTCATGTTGACGAGAGCGTCGACATCGCCAACTGCTCTACTATAGCATGTTTTGAGAAAAATCTCTTCTACGGTGTCATACGCGATGCTGAAGGAGAGGTGTCTTTTCGTCCCAGCCATGCCGAAGTTGTCGTTCCTGGTCTTTTCTGCTTGCAAGACTAAGTCCTTTGTCAAAGGTTCAGGTACAATTGAGCGTGCATAGAAGGTGGAGATCGTGACTATAGCCCCTCGTCATTTAGGCAGCCCAGAATGGCCGTGAGATTTCAGTAGCCTCTTTGTACTAGTCCTTCCCTACGCTGCAGCATCGGTGGCTCTTTCTGGGTTAAGGGAATGAGGTCCACTTATTTTACTGTGTTTAGTGTTTTATAACCGTGTACAGCTTGTGTATAGCCACGGGCCACGGATCTCCCTCATATGAGGGATCTCGAACCGGTTAGTCGCGAAGCTACGTGGCGCGTCCCCAGGTGGCGAATAGGGGGTTAATCGCGGACCAAAAGCGACCTTTACTTATCTGAGACGCAGATGGATCCAGAGGATGGAGTCCTTGTTACTGCTGCGCCGATTTGGCACATACTTTCTGTATTTGCTAGGCGTATTCATGCATGCGTGTGTGGGTGCGTTCTCGCTTTATGCGGATTGTATTCTACGAGTCAATTCGGCCAAAAGCCTGCAGTCAAGAGACAGGGAAGTATATGGGAGGTGGTTAGGAGTCGCCTCCAACAAATAAGCTCCATGTCCACTCTGGGAGAGCCTGGCAGGCTACCCGTGAGTATAACCAGCCCCCACGTTCAGAGCCCAGCAAGCTATACGTGGGTATCAAATATGCTAAATACTGCAAAAAAAGACCGGCCTCATTTCTCTGACCCCGAAAGAGCCCCCAATTTCGCAGCGTTGGGCACGTGAAAGCTTGCTGAGTTCTGAGCGTCGGTCCTGGGAATACTCACGGCTACCTTGCCAGTCCTGCCATAGTAGAGGAAGGTCTTATTCGTAGAAAGCCAATTCTAACCGTCTCTCATATACTGCCCATCATACCACTGCAACATTTTGGCCGAATTAACTAGTGTAGTAGAGCTCGCATATACGAGAATACGCTCAAGCACTCATGATTGAACACGTCTTCGTAAACATAGATGTGCGTCAAATTGGCAAAGCAGAAACAGGGAATCCTTCCGAAGTATTGAACTTCACCTCAGATAAACATGTTTCCGCTTTTGGTCCGTGATTAACCGTATCCGCCACTTGATGACGTGTTCTGTTGCCTCGCGACTACGCGACGCTAGATCAATATGAGGAGGATTCGTGGTTCAAGTTACCTATTGCTATAAATTATTGCAAGGCTCGCCTCATGCACTTTCGCTCCACTTATTCGAGTTATATATGAAAGTTCCGACAAGTTCTATAAGTTGGAAAATGCTATTTAAAAACAACAACTTCGACAATCTTACCTTGAGGATTCCACCGTATTGCTAATACAGTGCAAACGATTCAAAGCATTAATAAGATGTGAGACCAAAAAATTGTCGACGAACACATAGTGCGAAGCCAGCTTTAAAAAATTGGAAGTAGTGCGTTCGACGTTGAAGGTGGAGAAGGTAGCTGACGGCCTTTTACCATTGACGCCGATGAATTGAAGAGTTCGTATCGACTTGAGAAAGAAGGCCGAAACATCACAACTGCTGCAAAGCACTTAGAGAAGATTTTTAAACAGGAGTAAGTCAATAAATGGGCACCATACGAACTGAGCTGTCGAATTTTCCGAGAAAACTCAGTTAAACGCCATGCGACAGACTATCAAAAAGTTGAACGAGCTCAACTACGAAGACCTGCCTCGTCTACCATTTGTCAGAACTGTCGCCTTCCGACCACCACTTCTTCACTCATCTAAACGGCTTACTGTATTAAAAATGCTTAGTAGCAAGGCTGAAATTGAATGGAACTTTTATGACTTTATCGTTCCCAGTGTCCAGAATTTCGTAGAAACTGTATCGATAAACTTGCTTCTCATTGGCAAAAATGTATAGATTCTAATGGTTTTCATTACGATTGATAACGTTTATTCTGAGCTGAGATATGCCATACCGAAAATACGTGTTGAACTCCAATGTTGATTTCCGCAGAATCTAATACTCTTTCCCAGGAGGATACGGGTTGTGGATTAGAGAATCACTGGTAGGTCACCATGAACGAAATATTACATCAACCAAACGATGAGTGTGAGAACGCGAAACTAGGAAAAATTAACCCGGAGTCCGAATCCCTCTTTCATTCCAAATGCTTGACTAAGACCAAGTAAATTCAAAGGACCATTTTCTTCCTAAGCACCTCTTAATGGCGTAACTGATTTCATTGACAAGTCCCTTGAAGACGATCTTACTTGACTTTGAAAAGCTAATATTTTGGAGAACAACCCCATCTTTTGGTAAAATCCGAGTAACTTCTGTTTCAGTCCCGATATTATACGCATGTTATACTTCATACTTTATACCCGTAACACGTATAAAAACATGTTCAAAGCAACTCCAATTCAATATATTTTGTTGCTACGACAATTTTGTGTATACGGTAGCGCGCATATGGTGTACTACGTAGATACCGTGAACAATTTGTCGGTGTTGTTGTGATCATGGCAGTGTTCGATGTCGTTGTGTCTTCTTCCTGAAATTGTCTTGTTAAAATTGTTCATTGATGGTTCCAGAATTTCTTATGTTGGTCGTTGTGCATCGTTATGAGTCCTTCCGTCGTCTTCTGCCAAGCGATTCACGTAACTCAAAATTGGTAGTGTCAGCTCCTGGTCGTTACTCTATACATTGACTCTGATTCTCCTGATTTCCTTTTCAAATCAATCATCTATTGTTGTGACGTCATAATTAGCAAAGACTCGTGACCTTGTTGGTCTACTGTCATAGACCTCTAGCGATTTAGTCCGTGAACTAAGTCACGCCCCGATATCGATCGTCTCAGGTGTCCATTTCAGGTGACCATGTCGGATTTTCTTTCGGGCATATCAAATCTAACGAAACAAATTAGCAATAACATTCCATATCAGATTAAAAAGCTAGGAGAATCTGTGTAAGTAGGCTTATACTTATTCCTTTCATTGGTTTTTCTCTTTTTCTCCATTCTACTTTTCTTTTTTTCAGTCATACTATGGTAATGAATTATACAGAAGCTGAAAATATCGTCTATGAAGCGACTAATGAAGATCCATGGGGTCCCACTGGTCCTCAAATGAAAGAAATTGCTAACTGTACTTTTCAGTGCGTTGTTCTTCTTTTCTTTAATGACGCTGAACGGTCTTATCGAAATGTCCATTTGTTGTAGATACGACGGTTTTAATCAGGTCACTAATCTTCTTTGGAAACGAATGCTTGAGGATAACAAAACCGCTTGGAGAAGAGTCTATAAGGTGATTCTGCCTAAGTAGTGTTATGTAACTATTGTGCGAAGGGGCGTTTGTAGCGCAGTGGTCGGAGGCACCTTACAATTCACAAGGGGTCGATTTCCACGCTCCTGGACCACCAAATCTTCCATCCCTTCGAGCTCAACAAATTGGTACCAGACTTATCTAGGAGGATAGCAGAACTGGCTCGATACGTCGATATGCCACCGCTAGTCATTTGTATGTAGGGGCCAAAAATGCATTCACTCACCTCCAAACGGTGTTTGATGAAGTCGGATGCATGTCGCATCTCTCTGGGATTGATCAACGCTCAGAGCTTTATCCTTTTCATCTTTTTAAGTATTGTGCAGATTAAATTGTTTTAGAGTCTAATGCTCCTAAACTACTTACTTTTACATGGAAGTGAACGAGTTATTGGAAATGCCCGGGATCATATGTTTCAAATGAGGTTTGATTTTAGTTGACTTTGGGATAAAGTATTCTTCATAACATTTTGTTTCATGGTAGGATTATTTTTTATCACCGTTGATTTGACTTTCTTTCCCACGGTTTACCACCTTATCTTGGCTGCGAGGTATTTCTGAGTGATTCCTGAGTGTCAGGCTGCCATATACAGCAGCGTGATTCGTTCCCCAGCGGAGTCCCTCGAGCTGAGAAGGAGTCCGCTATTTCCATTAGGAAGCACAGCTAAAAGTAAGCCAATACCAGGATCTGTCACCGTTTTGGCATCAAATTAGTCCCATGGTGACAAATTTCTCTGATCCAGAAGCGCAGCTGTGGCGTGTGGTGGTGACGACCTAGGGTAGACTTGGGCTAGCTGACCTGGGGACCCAGGGAGCCAAAATGGCTACACCACCAAAACTGCGAAAAGACGGAAATTCTGGGGCCAGCACAACCTGCGAAGACAGACCATCCAAGTACCCAAGTAAGCATGTTATTTGATTTTTCGAGTTTCGTGAAGGGAAAACTATGAAATTTCTTTGTTATCATTCCTATTTTTTAGGGCTTTAGAGCAGTACAAGTTTATAGACGAGCGGGGAAGAGATCAGGGTTTAAATGGTCAGTTTTTTTGTGCTATCACTAGCGTGATGTTTTCGAGAACGTTAGGAGTAAAAGAAACGGACATATCATTGTAAGGAAATGTTTGCATTTCCAATGGTTCTAATGTTAATGGATGAAATCCACCGCTGATTTTGTGGCATGGCACAGAGTTCATCCGCTGGTCACTTCGCCTCTTTAGATCATTTTCGCAATAGATTTGGTCACAACTTATGCGCTTTATCTTTTAATCCAGTTCGTCATCGTGTGAAGACCATTCTGGAACTTCTTGGTGACGACGACAAACTACGAGCTCAGCGGAAAAAAGTGAAATCTGACAATAAAGACCGATACCAGGGGTATACATCAGAAGACATTCGTATGGGTCGTGCAGCCCCTTGTGGTGGTATGTCGCATCAGTGTTTTTAATTTTAAGAATGTCGCAGAGTGCCGATAGCTTTTAAATACGTTTTTCAGGTGCCTCGAACAGTTTTCACGATGATTGGAAAGACGATACCAGTGATAACTATAAAGATAAAACCTCATTTGACAGCAACAAGTATTTTTTAGTTTCCTTAGATAGAGTATTTTACTTCTCAACTGATCGATACTGATCGTACTACAGAGATGACTATTCTTCTAAAGAAGTCAATTCTTTTCAATTTCCCGACGAAGCGAGACGAGGTTCGGTATCACCAGAGTTAGGATTCAGACAGGATGTTAGCTAATTCGGTTTCAAGTTTTGCATGGTGTATTTAGTTTGAATGATTCAAGAGACATGCTTATTTCTTAGCCTGCTCCTGAAGACGATTTTGGTGACTTCGCAAGTGCTCGCTCCATTCCTCAGCCAGTTGCTGGCGCTGAAACCGCCGGTATTGTTTTAAACTTTGTGTGAGCAAATAGGGTCCAATGACTTAGTATTTGTATGCTTTATATTTAAGTGTATGTACATGAAGTTGATCGAAATTCTACGATGTTCGGTTAAATTTAGGCGACCTGATTCAATGTTCATTCGGTAAGAGTAGTTTTCTGCTTTGTAAGGGACATCTTCGTCGCTCATTTGACACAATAGGCTATATATGTTTTGTATACGTACCCCAAAAAAGTGCATGTGTAGTCCAGTGATCGGAGGCGTCCTGTAATACACATGGAATCAAACTCCGCGCCCAGGTTCGCCAAGCCCTCCATCCCTCCGGGCTCGGCAAATTGGTACCAGACTTATTTGGGTGGATAGCAGCACTGGTTGGGTACATCGTTAGACCCTTGCGACTCATTGTAAAGGGCAGATATGGATTCAATCACCTCCAAACGATGCTTAGTGAAGTCGAATGCCCAAAATGGTTCCTCTTCGCAACTTTAACTAGACATACCTGTAATCTTAGACAACCTTATCAATATAAACAATATTTGTGAGACATTTTAGATTACGCAAATTCTCGGCATGTGTCAAGTTTTTTCTCCTACCATAGCTGTACTGCGATTTTCCGCAAGACTTTTTCTTTCAACTATTGTAACACGGCTCTTTTTCCGAGCAGCGAAGTTTTTGAACAAAGGTGATTTCATTCAGAAGGAAACGACGATATCCCAGAATTCGTAGCCACTGTGGGCGCTTGTCATGCCTGCATTTAAAACCTTAAAAATTATTTCGAAAGTGTTTTTACAACTGGAATTTCGGACGAGTTGGATATTAGATTTTTTCGGAGAGAAGGAAAAAAGAAATAGGGCGGTAGGGAAATGTTTGTTTCATAAGTCCGTCAATTATCAAACACTCTGTATAAGTTGCTAATGTTTGTCGTTTTTATTCGGAAATTCGACTGTACCAATCAGTAATTGCCTAGGTATTGGACGGGCTACTGGTCCTACTATTCCTGCCCTTCGTCCACCAGCCCCTGCCTGTTTTGGAGCTAAGGCATCTTCGGCTTCTGCAGATTTACTCGGACTTGACACTTCTAATCAATCAGTGCCTAGTGTTCCTACTTTGGATCTGTTTGGGGCGACGGTATTCTTTGTATACTTATTGCTGTGCTAATTCTATCAAGATGCTAATTATTGAACTGCTAGACCGGAACTATTAGTCAACCGTTTTTTAGGTACAAGCTACACCGGGGAGGCAGCCGCGTGCTCTATCTGGCGGTGATGTTCGGCGTTCTGAGAACCCAATTCCTAATGACCTCCTTACCGTAACCTCTGATCATGCTACCTCTACTAAGGCATTCATGTGAGTGATAGAAATATGTGGTCTTCTTTAGTAGTTAGATTGCACATCGGTGTGGTTCAATAAGACAGTTGTGTACAAACCTTCGCGTATCGGATCGGAGGATTTGAACACAATTATTTCCAGCGAGGTTGCATTATTGTTTTTGTAACCTCCTTAGAATGACCTCATTTAGTGGATTGGTTTTTTTGTGATCATAGAATTATGTTTGAATAGCTAGTTATTAAATAACTTCTGATATTCAGAGATGATTGGAGCATCACTCCTGCTCCGAAGGATGCATCTCATTCTTTGTCAGATTTCGCAAGCTTTGATGCCTTCTCCACGCTAGCTCCTCTATCTCCAATTACCTCAACGCCGTCTACAACCCCGGTATATGTAAGTTGTAGTTCTTATAACGGTTTTAATCTTCAATGTGTTTGGCAACTGTGATTTTAAAAGTTGTTCCTAAAGAATGAGTGGTTGGCTCATGAACAGTATTCCATAGTTAGCATGGATGCGACACTTCTCTAATTTTCGCAGTTCCGTAAACTGGGAGTAGGTTTTTCATTTTTCCATTACTGAGCCGTTATATATTCTAGTCCTCTAATGGATTCGTCTTCATAGATATTTTTGTAAGGGGATTTGCTAAACGTCGACCTTAAGTAATCGGTTTCTTTCTCCATTAATGGATTCAATTAGAATCGTTCTCTATGGACATTACTGGATTGGCTTAATTCGATTGATATCACTTTGCCGCGGTAAACACGTCTTTATTTTTATTCTTACTTTTTGTTTTTGGCAACGTTGACATTCCTTTCATTATGAACCTGAGTGGTAAATAACGCGCAGGAAGATAGATGTGCATTTTGTTTAACATTTACAAAGCTAGGTGCGTGTTGCGCAATGGTTCGAGGCGCCCTGCAATACACATGGGATCGATCCCCACGTCTAGGGCTCACCAAGCCCTCCATCCCTCCGGAACCGCCAGTTGGTATCAAATTCGTGGTTAGGATGGCAGAACCGGCTCGACACATCAATAGGCCATCGCGATTCATTGTAAAGGCCAGATTTGCATTCAGTTAACTCCAACGATGCTTAATGAAGTCATATGCGTTGCGCGTCTCTCAGAAATTGATCAACGCCGAGGTCTTTATCATGTTATGAATTCGTCGTTTTCTCTCTTAGCGATCGCAAGGTTGTTAAACAGCATACGTTTGTTTCCACACGATAACACACATGCAACACAATTGTAGCTGACGTTTCGGCAGAATCGCCTTCTTCAGAGCACGTTTTTTTTACTTGGCTTCCACTGAGGAAGGCCACTAATCAGAGTTACATATAGTTGACGGCTCTTATCCTTTTATTTACAAAGGTTTCTAAATTATGAGACTGTTATGCCTGCATTCGAAGTTTCTTTGCGAACAATGTTAAAGATGTTAAATCGCGATTAGTTACCTTTGTTTACGAATATTGTTATGAATAATTATCAATGCATGTTTAGTATACCATTGTGTTCAATAGCTGATTTACTCTGAAAGCATTTTGTTTTAGGTAGACATTTAATACTTTTTATGTGGCTCCTCCTCCTTATTCCTTTTGCTCGTCTATTTAGTCCTATTGTTCCATAGTCAAAATGCAATATGTTAGTTAATGTATAACGGACATATTCTTGTTAGATGCGGCTCATTTGTTTCCACGTTGATTATCGAGTAGTTCGTCGTTGACAAAGGAGCTGTCTGCTGGAATCTGTGTGTTATAATAATTCAAATCATTTCTGTTGCACGTACATGAAAAGATATCTTTTGACATTCCGACTGATGTAGTGTAAATTTCTAATTCATGAAGGTTTTTTGCCCTTGTTTTCTTTCAAATTCACCCTCGTTTCTCTTTTATAAGAAGAGTTTTCCATAGAGGTATTGAAACGGTCCTGTATAGGGGTTTACTATAGGCAAAACCTTCTATTGATCATCATGTGGTCAATCTCAGTATAATGCTTCAAATTGTTATCGAACGATCAATGACGATGCGAGTGTTGTCTCTGGAATCGTGACTTGCCATGACTGGTCTTGGTCATCATTGTTGATGACAAAGTTCTTGCAGCATGGTTCACCATCACCTACTCATTCTATTTCAGTAGATGAGTTAAACTTTGTTCTTCCACGGCTTTTCAATCATGAACGCACGTTCAAGTACCTTACCAGTCTACAGAGCCCATGTTCATGACCATGTGCTTATGCAAACACGAGCACTTCTAATTTTGTATTATAACGAAAAATACTGGCGTCAAATTTTTGGTCATGCTCAAGACTGGTCAGCGCCGTCCTTCTTGTTTTTTTTTCGCTCTACACTACGGTATGCCTATAGTACAATTATAAGTGTTAGTAAGTTCGATATTTTTCATTTTTTCATTTCTTTCTATGGTTTTGCGACATTTCCTACTTTGTGTTTGGCGAAAAAAAGACTTCACACTATCCCATTCTAGAATATTGCTGTCATTGTCTTCTAGGTCGTTTCTTAATATGTGTTGAGTAAACTTCTTCATCTTAACATTTTCATTATCCACTCATTCTCTACTGTTTTACTATTCATCGTGTCTTGCAAGAGAAATCAAAATCAAGGACTAATCGAAGATTGAATTTTATGCGCTCAATTCATGTAAACTTTATGCTAATTGAACCTTACCATCGTTAGACTCTTCATCTATCGTGAACAAGAAGACACTTGAGACACTCAGCGTCAGCAGTGAGCGGTGTAAACTAATATTCTGTCGTGCAACCACTAGGTCTTTAATTATGTTCAATCAGGAGCGGATCACTAGGTCTTGTTTTAATTCACAAGACCCTTGTTTGTTTTTTTTAATCATTTATCACCGATCGGCGTAATATCATCTCATTTCGTTCGCGGTTGTTTGTTTTGGCCACGCCGAGGATAATTTACATAGAACCAATTTGCTAAAAGGTTTGTCTCTTCGCGAGAAACTGTTGCTGATAAATAGACTACCGCGAAGACAGTACGGTGCTGTCGATTCTGCATTTCGACATTGAAATTCTACACTTTGGAGCTAAAGATGGCAAATCATAGAGACTTGAGACTGTAGAGGTATAATTTTAGTATATTTGGGCAGTCTGCATCGAAATTATTTATCTCTGAGAAAGACTGGAATTCATTAGTCTATTTCCACATTATGTGTCCCATTTCTGACTCATTCTCACAATATGAAACTATATCCTCGATGCCCTTGAAAGCTTCCCAAGCCGCTCGTCTCCTTCTGCTCAGCTCTAGAGCTAAGTCATTCATCATTTTGATTTCCTGACCTAGATAGACATAACTGGAGCATTCGGAGATATACGTTTCGTAGAGGGTGAATGGGGCAAACGAAACCAATCCGTTCTTTATGAACATCGTTTTTGTGAGATTTAGTCGAAGACCAATCTTTCCACAGGCTTTATCGATGTCGGCAAGAATACGTTTCGCTCGGCTAATGCTTGGTGTTATAAGGACGGTGTCATAAGCAAAGCGAAGGTGATGAATCTGCCGACCATCGATTTTCACTTCCATATTATCCCATTCCAATGTTCGCATGACGTTCTGGAGGGTGGCGGTAAATAGTTTTGATAAGATTGTATCGCCTGGTCTAGCTCCTCTTTTGATGTCAACGTTAATATTGTTGTAGAATGGTGAAGTGTTGGTTGTGAAATTTTTGTACAGCTCACGAAGAATCTTTGTCTACGGAGGAGGGACTCCTTGACTGCCAAGGGCTTCCATGACTGCTTCTATCTCAATTGAATCAAAGACCTTCTGTAAGTCGATAAAAGTGAAGGGGAGCGGTCTTTTGTACTCTCGCGATACTTCAATGAGCCTTGTTGACTTGTGAATGTGGTCCATCGGAAGGTTCTTCAGATATTCTTGTCTTATCTTGTCCAGATCCGGTACTGTTCGATTTTTCACCGACGAAATGGCATGTCGGATTTCGGAAGGGAGAACCGGTGGTACAACATATCCATCCTCTTTTATTTCATATGAAGGGAAGTGGACGTGGCTATTGAAGAAATCTGAGTAGTATTCGTGCTGGGCGTCGGAGTGCAATCATCTTGGTCTTCTAATTGGCGAAGCTTCAGCAGGCTTTTGCTTTTCCCAGCCTCTGCAGCTTGGACCATTAGTGCTGCTTTTCTCTCTTTAAGATATTCTTTAATCGCTTGTATGTATTGTTTCTCAAGTTCGGGCGCTTGTTCGCGGCTGCCTGCAGCTCGTGCGATTCCACGGAAGCGTACTAGCTCGAGAGTTTCCGGAGACGAACGTCTCTTCGTGACCTTCGAACTCTCAGCGTTCATTGCGCTAACGTGAAAATGTTGAATGAGCCGATCGTATTCCACGTCGTTGTTGTCGACAACGGCACCCTCCCAACAGCCGACTAATGAGTTGAATAGGTCCCAGGTTCTGGTGGTTCTAAGACTTCGGTTTTTGAATTTAGCTGCTTTTTCTCCTTTCCGCGATAAATAGATTTTTGCGCTAAGAAGGCTGTGGTCTGATCCCGTGTAAAATTTTGGGCCAACAGTGACATCGGTTAGGCAAAACCTTCTGTTTACTACGATGTGGTCTATTTCGTTATGGTGCCCTCCATTGGGAGATTCCCACGCCTCGCGACTGGTCAGTCTCGAGATCCCTCATATGAGGGAGATTCGTGGGAATATGGAAGTCTTACAATATGTGTGGTGCAGTGGTAGGAGGCGCCGCTGGGACGCAGACGTGGAGTCGATCCCCGCCGCCATGGCCCACCATGCCTTCCATCCATCCAGGATCGGCAAATTGGTGCGAGACTTGTCTGGGAGGATAGCAGCACTGATTCGATACCTCGCCAAGCCACCGCGCGTCATTGTAAAGGCCAGATTTGCATTTAATCACCTCCAACGATACTTAGTGAAGTCGAATGTGTGGTGCATCCCTCAGGGATTGATCAACGCCAAGAGCTTTCGCCTTTTTTATCACGTTCAAATTGACTCCTTTCTTAGGCCACATTTCTTGCAAGTGCTAATTTTGCACATTATTTGCAGTCTTTTCAACCTACAGTCTCTGCAGCTGACGCTTTTAGCATCTCATCATAATCCACCATCTTTACAGTTTACATATTTGGCACACAGTTTACCACCTTTGCAACTTACAGTGAAGTCTTATGTACCTAAGTCGTGGAGATGCAAATAGTTCATCGATGACGGTGAGGCTTCTGGAATTGCGAGTTACGATGAATGGTCTTGGTCGCCATGATAAACTCAGGGAGCCGCTCACTCTATTCGTTCCATTCTAATCCGTGGGTCCCAGTGTGACGTTCCTCAATTGTAAAGGCCAGATTTGCATTTAATCACCTCCAACGATACTTAGTGAAGTCGAATGTGTGGTGCATCCCTCAGGGATTGATCAACGCCAAGAGCTTTCGCCTTTTTTATCACGTTCAAATTGACTCCTTTCTTAGGCCACATTTCTTGCAAGTGCTAATTTTGCACATTATTTGCAGTCTTTTCAACCTACAGTCTCTGCAGCTGACGCTTTTAGCATCTCATCATAATCCACCATCTTTACAGTTTACATATTTGGCACACAGTTTACCACCTTTGCAACTTACAGTGAAGTCTTATGTACCTAAGTCGTGGAGATGCAAATACTGGGTAGACTGCTTGGAATTCCCTCTGAAATTCGGAAAATATGACGCCACCTGTTCAATTGTCTTCGCCATCCGCAAGGAGTTTTTACTGTTACATATTTTTCATTTGTTCTTTTCTTTGTGGTCCAATCTTGGCATTGAAATCTCCAATGATGATGTTGAAGAATAATGTATGTTCTTCTCTGGAGAACTTTTCCAAGTCCATATAGAACGCTTCGACATGTCCTTCGTTATAGTTGGTCAGTAGACCAGTCCAATGTTATAGACGGCGTTGAATGTGTGGTGTCGTCTCGTCTTGGCCAGGCCGATGACGTCGTACCTTATCATTCTTGCTTACATGAGCAAGTCTTCTATCGAGGACTCGGATGGAAGTGTACGTGCATTGTAGATGAGATGGCTCATAAATGTAGATGAGATACAGATGGTCACCATAGTTCTTCGTGAACCAGCCAGCTTCCATTGGCCCTGAGATTTAGCAGCCTCTTCGTTCTCGTCCTACCCAACGCTGCAAAATTGGGGGCTCTTTCGGAGTCAGGGGAATGATTCCCTTTTTTTTTACTGTTTAGCTTTTCGATACTCACGTATAGCTTGCTGGGCTCTTAACGTGGGGCTGGGTATACTCACGGGTAGCTGGCCAGGCTTTCCCAAAGTGGACACGGAGCTTTTTTGTTGGAGGCGACTCCTAACCGCCTCCCATATACTTCCTTGTCACTTGATTGCAGGCTTTTGGCCAAATTGACTTGTGGAATACAATCCGCATAAAGCGAGAACGCACTTACACACGCATTCATGAATACACCTAGCAAATACAGGAAGTATGTGCCAAATCGGCGCAGCAGAAACAGGGATTCCATAACCTGGATCCACCTGCGTCTCAGGGAAGCAAGGGTCGCTTTTGGTCCGCGATTAACCCCCTATCCGCCACCTGGGGACGCGCCACGCAGCCTCGCGACTGGTCAGTCTCGAGATCCCTCATATGAGGGAGATTCGTGGGAATATGGAAGTCTTACAATATGTGTGGTGCAGTGGTAGGAGGCGCCGCTGGGACGCAGACGTGGAGTCGATCCCCGCCGCCATGGCCCACCATGCCTTCCATCCATCCAGGATCGGCAAATTGGTGCGAGACTTGTCTGGGAGGATAGCAGCACTGATTCGATACCTCGCCAAGCCACCGCGCGTCATTGTAAAGGCCAGATTTGCATTTAATCACCTCCAACGATACTTAGTGAAGTCGAATGTGTGGTGCATCCCTCAGGGATTGATCAACGCCAAGAGCTTTCGCCTTTTTTATCACGTTCAAATTGACTCCTTTCTTAGGCCACATTTCTTGCAAGTGCTAATTTTGCACATTATTTGCAGTCTTTTCAACCTACAGTCTCTGCAGCTGACGCTTTTAGCATCTCATCATAATCCACCATCTTTACAGTTTACATATTTGGCACACAGTTTACCACCTTTGCAACTTACAGTGAAGTCTTATGTACCTAAGTCGTGGAGATGCAAATACTGGGTAGACTGCTTGGAATTCCCTCTGAAATTCGGAAAATATGACGCCACCTGTTCAATTGTCTTCGCCATCCGCAAGGAGTTTTTACTGTTACATATTTTTCATTTGTTCTTACTCTTGTTGAAGTGTCACTCGTTAAATACAGCCGTACATTTATAATGCCAGAGAGAGTTGGACAAAAATTCTGCTAGCCCAATTTATATTCGGTTGCTGCCGTTTAAGAGATTTCTCTTTTTTGCGGATAAAAGATCAGTTTGTTTCACGTGCTACTTTCTAGCTATAATGACTTCTAGAATATTTCCCATTTAATTCTTTTTGTCACAACAGTTCTCTAGTCATTTAGAAGATAATATCAATTGCAAGTTCGCACGATATTTTATGTTGTCAAAAATACACCTTATATAGTTGGATGTCGTTGTGCTCCATTAGGTGCTTTACGTATGGACTCTACAGCAGCTGGTAGTACAGTGACAGTGATGTGGATCACCATGAGAATAGTTCCAGTTTGACCCCTCTCTGTGCTCACCAAGCGTGTTATCCTTATCCTTTCGCGAAATTGGCACCGGACTTATGTGTGAATAGTTAACTCTCTGTAGTCCAAATGGGACCGCTCTAGCCCGGCTATCTCAGAACTTTAGGGAGAATCGATTCGACGAGTATTTAATGACATTAGTAACGAAAGGAAAATTTTCAAGAAGCAGGTGAACGTACACATAGGAGGTTCAAAAACATTCGTGGGTGATGGATGCGTGGAAACTTATCGTATGCAAGAAATGCCCTGGCATCCACACTGTAGATGTGAAATACGGATCGTGTAATAGATTTTCTTTCTTACAATTTACGGATCATTTTACGTTGAGAATGTACTTACTTGGCTGCTTGTATGGCCCGTTCTCACCGGTTGTGCGGGGCGAACCTTTCCGCTGTACATCGCAGCCTGATATCCAGGAACATCTCGATGAGGCGGTTTTCTTAATCATGGAAAGATAGTGTTGTTTGAAGGTGTGAGCTATGAGCTTCTTGCGGTTTTGGTTTAACATATTCCCGGCGCATTACGTTTAGCTACCCATTTGAGACGACGTCCATTTTTTATCTGCTACGACCGTGCTCGTTTTCTGAAGAAGACGGTAGTTCTTCGGTAACTGGAGGTCTTGAAAGGTTATGAACTTGACAGGATTGTAGAAACACTTTACTCTATCTCTCTAAAGAGCGCGAATGTTGTAGATGATATTATTTGCCAAATGTTGCTATGGTCCATCATATAAACACTGCTATCAGCATTTGGAGGTGTTTTGCAAAATAAGCTCTGCCTATTTCGGTATTTTTTATACATGCACATTGCATAAAACTAATCTACCAATACGATTGGCATTGGAATAACGGTCTATTATTTGTGAAATAAATATTTCAAGAACTATTCGAGCAGACATTTTATGCTACCAGGTGCAGAATAGGGCTTTTACTGGCCAACACCCGCCGCAACACCAGTTTTGTAGAAGCTGTTGTCTGATTACAAAAATTATCGGAAGAGTTCTGTGCTCTAAAGTAAATCATGAGGAAAAAAATCATTGTCTATATAGCTCATACTGGCCAGTCGGCACAATGTGTGTGCTTTTATAGAATGCAGTGCATTTCATAAATTTCAATCAGCTTTGCTAGGGTGAGATTCCACTAGTCGATTATGGAGTTCTGTTTCGATAGGATATAGTCGACGTTTTTTCGTATCGTACCATTTAGGGACTACCGCTATTATTAGTGGTTACTGTTATCATAGAAAAAAAATTCATAGATTAAATAGGCTTGTAAAATATTGCGTTTCACTTAGGTCGTCTAGTCATATTTTATTAGCTTTAATCGATGGAGTGATTTTTTCATTAAGGATTTCTAGAGGTTTCATGTGAGGTAAAATCTTTTAGAGCAGCAAGAGCTTCGGCTTGCGCTTATAAAAAGGAAAAGTTACTGTGGATGTTGCACCATTTCTGTGAAATCTTGTAAATTTTTCCTAACTGAAGAATTTTTTGGTGTTTTGGGTCTCAGGATTGAAGGATTGTCAGTTAGATTGCTGTTTAACGTTGAAAACGGCATGCACTGCGACTGTGATTCTAGTTTTCTGTCGTTATAGGATTAAAATTTTTTTCACAGCTGGCAAAATGTTTGGTAAGAGCATCTTTTTGGTTTCGTTTCCGATTCTTTAGAGATGCTTTCCATGCGTTGTGTGGACAGCTCTGTGGGATGATTATTAATGAACAGTTCATTCCGATCAGAAACAGCACCTAGGGAATTGAGGTGGCAGGGCCTACGTGGTGGGATGAAGGTAGTCTGAATTTTGACTGAAGCGTTACATGTGTAGGAAATAACCGGTAACACTACAAAGAGTGTCAATTTCTTCCTTGGCATTAGTATAACGGTAGTCACATGTGGCCTTAATCAAGTGGATTTTTTTTCTCTGTTTTAGTCTCGAGATGCAACAAGAGCAGCAGAAAAGCGCATTAACGGCTGTTGATAGATGTGTAGGTCGTAAAAACGGCTATTAGGATATAACGCTTTTCTTAATAACATTCATCATGTAGGTTGAATGCAACATAGTTGTAATGGTACGCATCTAGTGACACAAATCTAGGGTGTGTTCTCCACAGTTAGAAATGCTTGTGGACGTGACCTTAACGAAGTGTGGAACCCTTTGAGTATGATTGTCTACTGTGTTTGCGGAATATTTGATATAGCGTACGTTCGCGACAGCCAAATAAACATACCAATACGCATATCCGTTGAAGGCGCCGAAACAGCATACATCTTTAGTAAACCAATAAACGTGGCAAACAATATGTGTACTGAGGTCAGCCACTGAATGAGTTTTTCTGAAAAGAAAATTTATAGATAGTCGTATAACGTTAGGAGTTCAAGTAGATCTCTACTTCTTGTATAGCTCATATAGCTGTGCTCATTTCGTTAGTTGGTGATTCAGTTCACCATAAAGCAATTGGCGTTACAGTTGACGAGTTATAATTACCAGAAAAAAACGGTGAAGTTCTGATTATTTAAGGGGGATGCTGGTAGTAAAGAGAACCAGTGGTAGTAAAATTGTTAGACATACAGGTCAGTGTTGCTGTAGCCAGTAGCTGTCTTAATCATAGTACAAATGAGCCTACTAATTTTTGGTTTATACACATTTCTTTCACGTTTCTGAAGTTTTCAATTTTTCAGCAACAATGCGGTTTCGGTGGTGCCTTTAGTAACTTAAGTGTCTCAAATTCTGGTTATCCTTCCAGTCTATCTTCAGCAAAATCAGTTTGTTCTTATCCATTGTTTTCTAGTAATTTAGGATGTTTTAATTTTGTTGTAATATTTTCAGACCTCCGCAACTGAAGAAAAGCCAGCGAATCCGACAAAAATCGGCAGTACATGGGCTGGTGCAAGTAGTCTGATAGATTTTGATAATCTTGCATCGAAGAGTACTCCCATTAAGCAAGGACTTTCGCTCAAGGAAATGCAAATGAATAAGCAAAGTGAGACAGCTTCAATGATGAGTACTTGAGTATTACCTGCTGGTGCTTTTTTTTTCAAACTCTTACATCTGTTCTTGATCACTTTGTTGTGATGAATTTGATATCGTTCTTTTTCAGCAAATAACCAATATGTTACTCCATGGTAGAAGTTGTACGCCGTGAAATAGTTTCGTTCTATTGTTAACTGTGGTACACTTTTTGCACACCCCCACACCCCCCCTCCCCCCTCCCCCC
>MQTX01000219.1:80338-96258 GCA_009735665.1 Angiostrongylus cantonensis | reverse complement strand
TTCAAACATATCTGATGACCAACAATGGCCGATTTGTGGTGACCATCTAGACAAAGTTAAGGTGGGGCTGATGAGTTATTAGTTGTCTTTGATAACGTACAACGAAAGTTGTTGGTAAACTTCTCATTTGCATGTGATTTGCGCCTATTCAAAGGTATATGCTGTGCCCTCGATTTGTGATATAAGATGTGATACTGTAGTATATGTCCCTTTTCCGTTATTGTTTCGTTATTTTACAAAAAGGAATTTGAGAATGAAAAATGGTTGGCTTGTGGAATCCTCTGTTTATTTGCGAACAATACAGAGATTTTCATGTGAGATTTGATATGTTATGCTCATTTGATTGATTAGTACAGAGGGTTTTCAAATCCACAGCAATGGTAACGAAATGGCGTCATATATGCTTATTCATTATTTTTCTAAAATTAACATTATGGCTTCCTAGTGTCATTGTATTGTAAGGTATCCTTGAGGCTCTTTATTTTTGGGTGTTGTGCCTTTTAATTTGATGTATTCTTGTTTTAAATGGAATACAGAATTGGGACAAAGTGTTTTTATGGACTTTCAAAATGCGAGGCTGTGTGGTACGACCCACCATCGGTATAATAGCGGCAGTATCCGTAAGAAAAGCGCTTAAAATTAGACCGAAGTTTCTGAAGAGATTAGATCTACTACCTGAGTTGATTGAATTGCTTTTTTTAAGGTGGAATAAGATATTATCTACCGCTTCTCGCTATTAAGGGACGCTTTAATACCACGGAAGCTGTGAACGGAGTGTTTTTGTCATTCTTCAAGCGTTTCGATGTATGTGTCACGCCATTCGTTTTACTCTGTGGATAAAGTTTATTCTTGGTTATGCAGCTAAATTTAACTGATAAGCGAAGTGTTTTAAGTCGAATTTGGGTTGTACATTATATACACCACGTTAGTTGCAGCAAGTTAATTGCATGTATAGAATTAACACATGCACTGAACTTTAAAATGTTTTAACAAAAAAACGTTGTATGGTTTATGGTATTCGATGAGGGAGAAACAGTCATGGTTAAGCAGCACGTTGAAGGACTTGGCTAGCGCTTGAATTCAAACAAAGAATAGCCTAGCTTACTATTTGCAGTAGCTATTAAGCATGGATTACTTACATTATCAAGTAACACGCGTTCCACAACATCGTGCCATCAACCAGATGCGTTCCATTCCGTGGAGTTTCTCATGCTAAATGAAAGCCCATAATGGTATTGCCAAAGTGGTAAGTCCTGAGTGATAGCTACAGCATACAAGATTGTTGAATATTTCTCATGACTCGTTGAAATCTATTGCATCATGAAACATCATTGATTATGTTTTTCATTTTTCTTGTCAACCAAGTATTAAACAAAAACTAGCTGTTTAAACCAAAGTAACCATTCAGAAAGAAAGAAAGAGAGATCCACTTTGTTCTGAGGCCACAATTCAAATATTTCTAGATGATATCTCAAAGAGAGTATCAGTTCGAATTTCATCATTTGACCTCGGTGCTCGAATTTGGAAGTGTTGATGATGCTTTTGTTATCCAGACTGGTAACCGCATTGCGTCATATTCTGCTGGTGGAGCAGGTGGTTGGTTGTACGCAGAACGGGACCGATTCAAAATTCGCGCACGCCTCCGGTCAGACGGGCTCAAAGCAACCGCATAGCATCCGCATGACGTAATCGTAGCGTATTGCGACTCGTGACGCAACATTCTCTCACTAACTCTAATATCATCTGGATGGCTTGAGCATTTTCATATACTAATCATGCTTAAGCGAAAGGTTATGACGTACCATCTAGTCGAACGGTCATAGAATAAACGCCTAACATTGTATTATAAGTTCGTCCTAGATTATAGAGTGCCTCCTTATAGTTCAGATTTGGGTCGGAGGATTTCCTAGCATGGTTAGCTGGGTTTTATTCACTTTCTCTTTCTGGGTATAAAGCAAGTGGCCCTGGAAGTAATGTTGCAATTCATGTAACATATATTTTAACGAAGTTTTAAACATGGTGACAATGTCCTAAAGTTCTATCAGCACCATTATGCGAATTCCTTGGATGAAATTTATTTAGTAGAGCTATCTTGGCTCCTAAAATCTGCGATGTTCCTCAGGACGTAAATTAAAAAATTTTAGGAACAAAGTATACTTTTGTTCTGTACATCCAATGATTAGTCAATTTTCTTTTTCTTATTCACAGGGTATTCGCTACGTCGTATCGTATTCACTATTTAACTTTTAGTGATGAGATTGCTTAGTTCCCAGAGCTCCCATTAATATGTAAGGTAATGTGTGACTCATCTCAGCACTCACTCATCATTGATAGGATTTCCTAATGGTTATGAAGGACAACGACTGACAGGCACTGATTCTTTTTATCACGTCGGAATACTGTATCTGTGGTGCAAACCTAGTGGAAGAAACGAAATGGAAAAATCCCTTTAGAAGTCATTATTGTGGCGTGCTCCCTTCTATCACAGCTGAAGAAGCAATGCACATTAATGTTTGGATACCTTGGAAAGAGAATTTTTCTTTTAAAGAAAAAGTGATCTTCTTGAATTAACGGTGTGAGGGCTAACACCTCAATCTTTTTCATAGTTGCTCATGACAACAAATTTAACAATCCCTTCGTTGGAATTTAAGGCATATGCGATTTTCTTCCAAATATGTTTTAAAACTGTTTAGCTGTACAGGTTAAAATTGACTAAGCAACATTAATCAGTTAGAATATCGTTTTAAAGTGTATTAAACTGTTCACTTATTCAACTGCCCATAAGAAGCTTGCTTTTCTTGGTTCATTAAATCAGTACCAACCAGCGGTTGGTTACCTTATCGTGACATTACTAAACGTCAAACTGCAGTGTATGGTGTTGGTTCACCTTTGTCGAGCTTCAAAATTTTGCTCAACAAGTAAACTACTAGTGAAATGGGAACTGTACCGTGGATCGCGTCATTATTCATGATTGAAGAAGTTAAGTTCACGTGTGCCCATTATTACATCAAGTTTACCAATAATATCTCGGTTTCATTAGTTTGATTATTTGTAGTCGGCGGAGCGCAGGCATACTACACATCCTGCTTCATATTTGAAAAACAAATTATGGACAGTTTTCTTAGAGCTGATAAGTTATGAAGGTTTTTGCTAAATGCTAGTTATGGCTGTCTTTTACAAATTCTTTAGAGCGAAAATTAATTTTAAACACAAATGAACCCCACATTCTGGATCCATCCAGCGGGTTAATTGCGCGAAAACATGGCGAGAAGGTATCAGTAGTGCTGATAAACTGTCAAGGAATGGGGTCATACGTGCGGGGCATGTTAGGAATGCTCTTGTAAATGTCGTCTATAGCCATTTAATTTAGAGCTTTGCGGATAAATAGACGGCTCGATGATTGATGTTCACATGTTTTCCGATTGCCAGTGCTAATTTCATTCGTTTCGTTGTCTTAGTCATTCACCGAGGTGAGTCGACATCGCATACGGCGTCTGCTGAAACTTGGGAGTCTGTTAGGTTATTTCCTTAATATGCTAAATCTCGATAGAATGTGATTTCTATAAGACATCTAAGATAACGTGGCTACGATATTCTCAGGTCGTCACAGCAGAGCGCTACCGACCTTCCAGATCAAAAAAGTTCGCTTTGAAATTCGGATTTTTCCAGGACCACAAGGATTCCAACGATGGCAGCGAATCGTGCGATTTGTCGACCGGACCACTTGAATACGATGTAGAGAACCGAATTCGATTTACAAACAATTCAATAAAATACCAAATGAGAGTGGGCTCTTCAAATTTATTAGTAGAAATTAGCGGACTCAAGTTTTGTTCATTTCCCATTGGCGGCTCAGAAGAACTGTTAACGTCCACAAACACTTATGTCCTTAGATCTTAAGCGTGCATTATTCGATTCCTGCGGGCGTATGCTCTCTTTTAACATGTGAGCTATTTCAAATGCTCAGCGAATTATACGCATATTAACAGTTGCTGGAATTATTTGACGCATTATAACGCAATTTTTCGTATTTCAAAGTGATCAAGAACCGTTCTACAAAAGTAACACTAGATATCATTTATTCTAAGTATTCTTCAAAAACTCTAATTAAGTTATGGACAGAAAATCGATGGGCTCGTCATGATCTGTATGCTGATCTTTCAAACATCGTGAAAACAAAAAGAAATAATCAGTTGACAAAGATGACGGCAATAGATTTTACTTTGAATTTGTAACTGTTATCTCCACCATGGAATCACAGTATTTATTTAAAGAAACTATGCCTATTAAGCACAATAAACTGCGTATAAACCGTGACAACAGAATGGATTTCGTTTACAGGACTCCCGTCTTTGAATGGTGCACAGATGAAACACAATGCTTCTGGTCTTCAAAGAACACTGGGATTTTCGAGAGGCAAATCTATCGTTCATAATTTGCGTTGTGAGCTTTTCGGTATTTACCACAGCTGGTATTAACTATAGGAAAATTCTCCACTTTTCACGTAGACAACTAGCGCAATAATCAACTGGCCACAATAATCACATGCTGATGCGGTGTTAAACTTTGCATGTTTCCTTTGTCATTTTGCTGTTCAGTGCCTTAAAAATTGATTGCTTATTTCAACAGGAGAAAATCCCATTACAATTATAAAACTAGTTTATACATAAATGCAGCATATTGTTGCAGAAAAAAAGGAATACAGAAGTTTGATATATTGAACATGAAATTGACAGGAAACCATTTCACATAACCAAAATTTCTTCTCGTAGAGTAGAAGTTCGTTTTCTGCGTTCAACATGTTGTTTTCCTAGCCTTGCTTAGTTTACCACTGTTAAAACACGTTCGACGATGTTCGATATACGATGTATACGTCATGCAAAGTTAAACTGTGTTGACGATGTCGCGAGTAGCGGAGTGGTACCAACGCTCACCATCTAAACAGTTGTAAAGCAGCATAAGAGCTATGTGACATAGACATCTAAGCTTTTTCGAGAAGTAGCTAGTTTTGTAAATAGTCGAACAGTAATAATAAGACCGATTATCTTGTGCTATTTTTCAAAATATGTTCCTTGACTGAATGATGACAAGAGTATGGTTGTAGAAGTGTTCGCTTTTTCACGTCCTGTTTATTATAATAATGAACATCAATGTAATCTTCGGTTTCAATAAGTAAGTGATACTAAGTGACCTCTTAATTACATTATTATGATAGACCTCAAATTTAAGGCGATATTCCGCCCCTTTTGATTGGACCAGTCTGTCTTCTAATCCTCATCGTTGTAGCCCCGCCCCTTAGGGTATATACGTAGCCAGGGTATAGAAGAGCACTGCTCAGCGACATACACTGTCACCAGCATGGTCGCTATACTATTAGGATTATTTGTTGCGATTTCTGCTCATTCTAATTTAGAGGTCAGTGGTTTAATGGATTTAAATAGTCATGGACAAAAGAAATGTGATGAAAATTCTCACTTCATCGGAAACTATATTACGTTATGAGAGCTTTTAAATGTGTCTGAGATTTACTTTGAAGGGCTTACATGCGTCTATTCGAAACCTTCATAAGGAGCTTGACAAGGGTTAGTTCAAACATCTCATATACTTTCTTTCATGTTTTCATCGAAGTCTCCTGATCTTCGCCATCGTTGTTAGAGATTTTTTAAGTTGAATTGACGCGAGCGTCAGAATTGAGGTTCTCTAGTGCTAACATGGATGATAAAACAGTGCGAAGCGGATCATCGTTTGAATTAAAATGCGAAGTATACTCAGTTCCACCACCAGTTTTTACATGGTAGGTAACTGCTATTTAATGGTTGATAGTACAGTAGTGAAACTGAATCCGAATCGAAACATTATAGGACCTTGAATGGGAAGGAAATCGCCGGTGTACATGATGCTAACCTCTTTGAGAAGTTGTCGAATATTGGCAAGTCAACTCTTCAAAATGGTGTAGTGACAAGCCGTATCCGAATACCGTGTGCGGAGAAGAAGCACCGCGGAAAATATCGTTGCATTGCAAATAACGGCCACCACACAATCGAGAGGTCGGCAAAGATCTCCATTAGTAAGTTGTCGCCTTTGCCTCTTCCCACTTCCCACTAACCTCATCTGGTCACTCATGTGGTCCTGTTCGATTCTCACTAATTGCCTTTACTGTCTATTGACTGATCCAGTTTTCCTGATTCTTTCAAATTCCTTGTCAGAAATGCTGCGTTATTGCTTTCGGGCAATACTACGAAGTAATTTCTTGCAATTTTAAGAAAAGGAGTACTATTCATAATAAAACGAGGTGGACAAACACTGCCCAGTTTTCGCTTTATAGTGACGTTTTAGTTGGCAATGAAATTTGCGATCCGGTAGTGCTTGCGGCACCGCAGATCATCCAGTTTACGGACTCACGGTTCGAGATCCAAGATAACGCCGTGCAGTTGATGTGTAGAGTATCACAACCTGGTGCCACTATTGCCTGGTATTTCATGAAAGACGGCGAGGTTCGCATCCCGCTAATAGACAACGCCGATTTCGAGGTGGGTCCTTCGAGAATAGAGCTTAGCGTGGAAATTGAATTGCAAATGTTTTCAGATTCTACGCATTTGTCAGGGTAGAAAACACAAATTCGCTCATGCTTACATGATTTTTTTCTGCTGAAATCAAGAGTTCAATCGCTGAAGATAAAATTTTACCTTGCCTTTAAACCTTATTAGCTACGAGTTGCGTCAACAACACCGTCAGTTGCAAGTACTTTTAAGTTTTTTCGCTTCATTTCATTATTGCGGCGAAAACAACTTGATAGTCAGAAGTTATTCGATTCACCGAGTACAAAGATGAATTATGATGAGGATGTCTGTAAACTGCATTAAATTTGTGGGAGATTTTGAAAGCCACATAGTTACACTAGGTATACGTAGCTTGTTCATTTTAGTAGAGACAACACGAACTTCTTGGACTTCGTAGAAAGAAGTCAATAACCACGTTCAAATGTAGCAAAATACGAAAGGGTTCTAGTGAATCGCATAACATAATAGTAAGAACAGGTGTGAATAATGTCTTTCATCATCCTTGGGCGTATTCGAGCAAAAAAAGCGTTTTCAGGTATACACTGGTCATTTTTGTTTGGCCTGCCGCTCTCGAAATTAAACTGAGGTGTCACTTCAAGCCAAGAATACACGAAGATGCCGACATAGCCAAACATTTTCAATGCCAGAACTCTTTTTTTTCAGTAAACTTTAATGCTAACATTCGCGGCAATTAGTTGTTTTGGTGCGAAAAAGCAAATTTTACAATTGTCCCCAACCGCTCTCCACAGCTTAACATTAGCCTACTCCACTCACTCGAATGATTCATTTTTATGGTGTTTAATGAGAGTATATTCACGGATAGTTGACAGGGTGCACTGGGTTATGCCATAGCGAGTTAGGTGTGTTCTGATTCAGAATGTTTGTTAGAAGTGACCCGAAATCGTACACATGTCATCTCATTCAAGCATGAATTGATGACCATCATACATGTATATGAAAGAGGTCAATGTATCAGCAAAGGCACTGAACATATTTATTAGATTCGTACACGCCTCCGGGTTACTGCACTCTCACTTTTGGTCCGCTTTTAATAATTTATCTGAAGCACGTTACATATCAGTGATCAACCGGCTAGAAATGCCTCACAAAGGGAAATCCGTAGTAATTCGTGTTACCTACTATTAATTACGTCTCCTATAACCAATAATGACAAGACTATGTCAATATTTTGAGTTCGCTGAAAATATTATTAACTGCAAATGACATTCAGCCAGAACAAAAACGGAGACGGGCTAGACAGATCTATTTGTCACCACGCGTTATAGTTAAAATGTTTTCCAAAACCATGCGGTAAAAAGAGCTGTTATTGCAGAATATAGAATTAAATGTTAATAGTGAGGATATACTACTCGGTTTTACCCGATGACCTTAAAACACCAAGATAGAAACGAAAAATTATCACTTTTAAGGCAGGGATAGGGTTTTTGCTTTCGAAACATGACGCTTCAATAACTTTTAAATAAATTTAGCGACCATTTAAAATGAAGTTAAAAAGAAAGAGAACTGCAAGCAGTTGTAAGGAAAGGAGTATTAAGGAAGAATTAAATTCACCATCAAGAGTTAAATATTGATTTGTAGCCGGAAATTTTCTTCGTATTCTTGAGAAGGTGGGTGTCAACAAATAACGCTAAAAAATTTTCAACCCATTTTAAGGTGGAAGTTTGCTTTTTCTCCATGAATTCAAATTCATCATGATTAAATCCATTTAGACAAAATCCAAATGTCGGAAGGTAATTGTTGGTCTGGGATGCTTGGTTAGAAAGGATTGAAAACAATGAAGACGATCACTATTATTCTTTACAGGTGCTACCCAATGGAGATTTGCTGATCAAACGATGCGACTTCGAGACTCGTGTGGGTACCTACTTCTGCGTGGCGAGTAACGACGTTGGCGAGGACCGAGCTGAAGCCTGGCTTTACTGCAATTCACGAGAACCAAAGAATTAGGTTGCTGGCTACGTTCTAAAAAGAAATGTAAAAAAAAACACTTTTTACGTTTTCGCTTACTGGCTCTTTTAGGGATCTTAAATGAAATGGTTATTTGCTGGAATTTCATCTAAACTTCCGACTGATCTCGTATCCTGGTTAGACAAGAAGTCACTGCCTGTCATTCATCCTTGATTTTCATTTCGTTTACACAATCACTTCACCCGACTATATTTGTTCCATTGTTAGGTTTTTAGATTAGGGACTAGAAACCAGTGAGCTCGTACTCCGCCATACAATGCAAAAATCATTTTCAGTGATCTCGCCGTTGTCGACACAATTTCCCTATACATTTTGTTTGTGTCGATTTGTTATCTCATATGGAGTACTGTATAGATAATCTGATAGTAAATTAGTCCTCCTGTAGTCAGCTATGAATGGAACTACTTTGAAGAAAATAAATGCTTTGTTGCTCGTACTTTGGTACAACATGATGGGTACATTCGCTAAGCGCTATTGTCATTGAAGTGCTTCTTAGAACGTCTCACTGCGTAGAGCTAATAAGAAGGGTAGGCCGAATTTGAATTTAAATGTGGTGGCATTTAGAAAGATCATTAGCAGCTATGGCGACCTTGGTAATATCTTTAGATGACGAGCTGTTCCCGTTTTGATTACAGTGCTATAGAGATATTGCTGCCAGATTTCACGTTTGCGCAGCTGTCTTGGACGTTGGTCGGTATTAGGGAGCTGGAAAAGCATTTAAATAACGAGAGAAATCTGAAATGAGGGTTTCAAAAATTTTGAGTTTGTCCGGTGAGCAGGTTAGGTCAGATTTAATGAGTCATCGCGTGAATGGGGTGGCAGCATTTCAATGAAGATGACCAGGCATTTATTCGGTAAAAGGTTGGATGCCTTATCCGTGCACTAGATTACGTGAGGTTAATGTGTCATCTTCTTCTAGAAATGTAGTTTAAAACACTTTACAGTTCTTAGTACGTTAACGCTAATGGTTTCAGATTTATCCTTTTTTTTTACTACACTTGCTTAATTTATAATGCAATCGATGAGCGCTATTCCGGTATAACTGTTCACGTCTGTTAAGGTAAGAGAAGATAATACTTGGATTCAAAACCAAACCCACCCTCATGGGACTGTTAAATCCAACACTTCAAATTTAAGTGTGACTTTGTTACCAACGAAATGTAGTTGAAATGAAACAACGTCTTTTCAACTGAAATTTTTTACAAAATGGGAGAGCAGGCTGGCTCATTTCACAGCTGTAAGTAATCTGTGTCATCTACAACTGTAAGCCGGGAGCTTTTTGAAGAGGAAAAGTCTTCTATTTGGAGAAGACCCTACTCCATAGTGATCCTCTAGTATGTTTGGCTAGTAGTTTGACTTTGCGAACATAGGTCTTTAAAAATGCACTTTCATGCACGGTTTTTGATGCGCTGTGAAATGTGTTGTAAGAAAGCCGTTAGTATGTAAGTAAATTGAAACAAAAACGTTTTCATTCTCGAAAAAGGGAAGGTTACATAAAAGAAACAAAAGCTTCTAATAACCAAAGCTTTCATTTAATAACCATAGCCATTTCCGTGTTTATTAATTCCACAGATGTTGAACTTTGAAAGGTCGTCTTCTATTTTTAACTGATTACAGAACAGAAAGCTGAAGAGAAAAAATTCTGCAACACTTCTTATTTCGGTGTGATAACGATTTATTTCTTTCCAGCATAGCAGACAGATCTAGATCCAACCATTTTTTAAAAAAACTTTGTTTTATTTTCATACAGTTATGGACAGAATGAAGTCGATTCCATAGTGGATCATGCTTTTGAGCACAATAGGTTACGGCGCCTTCCCCGCTCTCTAATAACACTTGATCATCTGCTTGTTGGAAAGCAAAAATTCGAGCTCTATAGAAGCCATTTTTCAGCCCGTCACGAATACCCTCTATCTTATAATATCGTTACCACATTTTTCATACCTTTGCGCAGCAACCTGAGATCACACCTGGCCTGGTCACATACCTTAGGCATATTTCTTGAACCAGTTACATTCCTCACCCACCCAGGACTATGTGCGGCTGGTCTCTCCATATAAATGAGAGACTTACAAAGAACAAAACGATAAAAAAGTCATTGACTGAGTAGATTATTCGTCAGTTTCTCCAGGCACTGAAGACACTACCCTCACGTCGGCTGACGTAATTAAATAGTTTATTACGTGGACACTATTTTGGGGTGTTTTGGGGTGTTGTCAACATGATCAGTTTTACTTGCCTCGCTTAATTCTACCGAGCGATTCATCGCCTTTCAAGAATAAGGTCTCGCTTGGCAGACGAAAATAAGCGGAAGATCTGTCTACTTCAAACAAATATGTTTCTGCTGCAGGAGCTAATACTAGCTCTTTACAGTGGCGAATAAACACCTTTGCCTATATGAAGCAGCAAAATTCACAGAAGCGTTATCTTAAAAACAATATGTTTTCCACTGCGTGGACCTTGCTAGCTTTCGAAAATTATATCCACATACTCTTCCTTAGCATTAATCTGTTAATATAACTTGTATGTTTGGGTTTATAAGTGCACAATTAGATAAAACCGAAAGAGCTGCCGTTTATTGCTCCATCGATGAGAAACTGTGTCAAAAATGTCATGAATAATTTAAAACCTGTTGACCTTGGATTTTACAAGATCAATTGCAAATGTGTTTTAGACTCTCATTCTCAAGCCTTCATTGGACACGGAACGGTTCTTTTAGTGCTGGGAAATCAAAAGTAATCTGGGGCTCATAACAAGACTTCCAAAACAATTTTGTATTAAGTGCACCTTTCATGAATACAACTGCTTTTGATTTCTGATACCCAAGATGTTTAACGTCTTGTATGATCTTTAGTTTGTCGTTCACTGGAATAACGGCTGATTTCAAAAGTGCATATGTTAACGTGTTCCTATTTCAAGACTACACTGGTGGAATAAAGGCGGGTAGCCGTCGGTTAGAGAGACCCTTCAATACACACGTAGTCGTTCGTTCGAACCCGTGCCTCAGGCTTCACCAAGCTTTCCATTGCTCCATAGTCAACAAGCGTTGTACCACGCTTTTCAGGGAAAATAGCAGCACTGATTTGATACACCAGTAGTCTTGAAATAGGAACACGTTAACATATGCACGAGTCAGTGCGCAAGCCAGATATTCATTCAGTGAGTTCAAATGATGCTTAATGAAGTCTAATGCGTGTCGTATCCCTCAGGGACTGATCAACGCTGTACGCAGATGAAAAACGGAGGGATGATTTCATTTTTGTCCTTTATCAAAGTAATCTTCGTATTCGATTTTTGTCCGCACTAAAGTTCTTATAATGAAAGGCTTAAATTTTTTAATCGGAGTTGTTCCCTTTCCTTAAAAATTTAATCCACGGCTGAAAATCCAGATAATCAAAGTCATATTTGATCTTCAAGAGGAAATGTTGTGCAGCGCTTTGTGTGACTGTTGTGAACATGATTCTTAGTCGAAACCTGTGCCACGGTGGCCAAGTGTTTTCATTACTTCACGGGAAAAGGTTTACGAACTTCTTGTGAAAAACGGAACCTAGAGTGTCAGGCGATTTATGCGGTAATCGCACAAAAATACTTTAAAATAGGGCAAATGAGGTCGTTTGAACGGCGAAGACTTCATGCCTTACCTGTGAATGCTCACCCTCTGTTTGTCTTTCACAACTTCACCACTTGTCGGTTCTAGGTGGAAGGAAAATCTTTTAAATACTTTAGGAATTAGTATTAAATGGTCTTGAAATCGAGGAATCAAAAGAAACTCTTAACGGCGTATCGCAAGTGATTCAATAGTGATGCTGAGGTATTTGCAAAACTCGGAACCCAACGTCAGCGTCGAACCCGCGATTACCTTTTCAAGGAACTCACGTGCTATCCAGGAAACAAACGGATGCCATTGCTTTGCCTTTTCGTTGGCTAACTTTTTACCCAAACGGTGCTATCAGCAAACACCCGTCGACTGGAAAACCTAGAGATCACAAATTGGCAATGAACCTAATTAATGTGAAACAGAATGCTGTATTGTGCTCACCAGATCATTCCCACTGATGTTTAACTGCTGATAGCACGGCTATGGTAAAAAGAAAAAAAGAAAATCTAAGGGACTCGGTGGCATAGTTGGTAACATGTGAAATACCGAGAGAGGTAACCCCTATTTCGAAGCTCATCCGAGGTTCTGAGTTTTTTGCATATCTCTGCATTCATGTGGTTGTATTTCATATCATAACCGGCTATTTAAAAAAATAATAGGCAGTAAATAAAAACTAAGTAAATGTTCACTGTACATTCGATGTTTCCTAGTGCAAGAAATTCGACCATCGCTTTATCAGCATTCATGTTGTAGGTGTGACGTCGTGTTCAGTCTCGTCGTTGAGCATACTATTTTACACATGTTGCCGAATCGTATGATTTGTGCCACAAATCGGATTTCCGTCATTATGAATGATCCAGCTTGAATAAAGAACAGGTCCTCCTTGTTGATCTCTATTATTATACATTAGAAATCGTCAGCGTGGAAAAGTGTAGAATGAGCAGAACTTTTGTCTTCCTTAGATGATTTATTGACTCTATTATGAGCGTTTGTAAAACTACTATTTGAGAAGCTGAGTGAGCGAATATATGGTCGTCAACTGTTTAGCACTTCACTCTCCACGGTAATTTCAGCTTTAACTAAAATTCTTTTTCTTAGCAGATATGAGTTTTCAGAACCTTTTTAGTTTATTTAATTTCATAAAATATTTATTTTTAAACATCGAGTGGATAAATATAAATAGAAGATTTTATAAAAACGCAAAGGAGCCGTGACCTTTCTCTAAATAATTTCGACAAGTTCTAAAAACTTATATATGCCTAGAAAAGGTTTCGAACATCTTGGTTAGCGTTGGAATTACCGGAGAGAGTAAGGTGTCAAATATTTCACGACCACATATCAGCTCGCTCGGCTCCTCAAGTTGTAATTTGGCTACAAGTCAGCGATTAGATGCTGACCATTTCATATGAATGTTTTTACGGTAGGTATTTGTAAAAAACTTTAAATTTAAGAAAAGGCAAACCCGGCCAAAGAATTTTTGAGCAGTTGGACACTATGCATTATTAAACACGTGCTTCTTGGTGATCGAAGAACATTGAGGGTGCAAGTGTTCTCTTTTCAGGATTTGGAAAAGATAAGAACAGCTAAAATATCAAGCAAACAGTTTCAAAAAAAACTCCAAATTGTATTGTTGTTCACTACCGTCAACCAGAAAATGAAGTGTAAAAACGAGTATGCTAGAAGGTGTGTGTTTGTCGCATACAACAATAATTTGAATAATTTATTGCGAGAATATGGAGATCTCATGGTCCTCTATCCACTCGCTTACCGCGTCATACATGTTGGGCGGTGTTCTAGAGTGTTGAAAACGCCATATATGGATACAATTTTTTAAGCTGACAAGGAGTCCGACGTTTTGATCGGTGAGCTACGTCTAAGCTTTTCATGCGACAAGGTCAAGTAAGTTTGCCGTGGTCTCGATACATCGTATTAAACCATCAGTCGTAAATATTTATATATACGAAAAATAATCAACAGAATGTTCCTGAAAATAGTTAATTCTAAATAAATAGAAGCACAGCAGAAGTTATTTGGTGCTAAGAACCAAAATACATTGCGAAATTGCCGTGGTTGGCATTCAGCTTCGTGTCGAACAATTTCGAATACGGGTTTATCTGAAAGATTGCTTTTTAGTTCACCGATTTTTTCACTGTTTTTCTTCAATTAACAAACAGGAAGTTGATACTGCGGCATTTATAAACACCCAATAGCTGACGTTTCGGCGATTTAGCCTCCTTCAGAGCCTGAATTGGCCAGACGGACGTGTAATCTACCCAGCCAAACAGTTTCATAACCTCAGCAGATAAAACATAAGCTTTTCCAATGCGAATGGAATTTTTCTACTTCGGTTCTGAAAGTGTTTCGCTTAGTAGATCATAGAGGTGTTCTTATTCTTAGAGCTGCATATCAGTTTAACCTTTCCAGATTCAGAAGAAGGCAAAACCGCCGAAACGTCAACCATTGCAACCCAATGGATGCTATATTACCAACCTCGTGTTTGGCCAATGAAGAAAAACAGTGACTTATCAATCAATACCGAAGTTAATAGAAGGTGGATTAAGGGTTTACTGCAACGTTTTTTTCCTTCCTAATTATTAAACACGAAATGTTGCTCATCAAAATAAGAATTTTCCAGGATGTACCATTCCACAAGTGGACGATGGACAGCTATCAATTTTTAAAAGAAATATTAAGCTCCGTTGAAGACGATTAGTTCACGCACTTCTTATGTTACCAATATTACCATGATCATTACGTTATTAAGGAGCTATTTGCGCGATCTTTTAGCTTTGTATTAACTTGTTAAGAATTTAAGTTTTATTGCTAATACGAAACCAGTCGTTTCTCCTTGAGAATTGCTTCATGCTTCCAACGAGTATCTCTCACCTGATTTTTTCATTTAGTTGTTTGCAGTCTTTAATCAAACTTACAGAGAATTTGGCAAGAAATCACCACTATTCCAACTTAAACGCCGCTAAATTTTTGCCTTTAAAGATAGTATTTCTATCGTTCCTTATTCTCCTCACTCTTGATTGCTTTCACTTTAGAATATTTTTTAAGGAAAAAAAGAGAATAACTGAATTATATAACATCTTCTAATGGATATGATAAATATATATAAATATACACAAATGTAGGTATACGTATATACATCTGTTCCACATCTGGAGATAAAAGAATATTCAATATAGATGGGACGAGTGAGAGTGCAGTGGTTAGAGGTGCCCTACAATGCACACGCGGTCTTTGGTTCGACCCTGAGTCTCATGCTCATGAAGTTATCGACTCTTCCGGGATGTGAAAACTGGTACCAGACCTGTTTAGGAGGATAGCAGCACTAACTCGCATCAGTAGGCCACCGGAAGTCATTGCGTAGGCCGGATACACATTCAATCACCTCTAACGATGCGTGATGGAGTGAAAAGCACGACGCACCGCTCAGAGATTGTTGAACGCCGAGAAAGATTTCCGTACATACATATGAGAGCGGAAGGCATGGGTAGCGCAGTAGTAAGAGGCGCCCTGAAATACACATGAAGCTGATCCCGGCGTTAAGCCCTGCAAGCCCTCTATGCATCTGGGCTCGACAAATTGGTACCAAACATGTCCGGGAAGATAACAACAACACTGTACAATGCATCGATAGGACACCGCTAATCATTGTTAAGGGCAGATATGAATTAAGTCACCTCCAGCCATGCTTATTGAAGTAGAAGTCATAGCGCAACCCTCAGGGTTTGATCAACGGCAACAGCTGTACGCATATATATATA
>MQTX01000219.1:0-80257 GCA_009735665.1 Angiostrongylus cantonensis | reverse complement strand
AAAAAATTTAAAGACAGTAGATCATTGAATAAAATGGGAAAGTTATGAAATTCACACCACCAGATTACTGCTGTTCTATTTCTAGGGCGCTAGAAAACCACTGATTGTAATGCAGCACAATACGCGCATATTCCCTGGTTCGACCCATCTATATGCCAGGAAATTATCCCATCCATAATTAGTATCTGACTTGCATGAGAAAAGCTTTCTCCAAATCATAAAGGGCGGCGAAATACTGTACTAAAGGCTTGGTAAAGCTATAATACAGATATACCAGGATTCCATGGAGAATCTTTCGATCAGCATTAAGGGAGACAAAGCCCTAAAGTGGCAGCCGAACCATACAAGAACTGGAAGGCCTTCGCGGGATGACAGATATCGCACAAAGAGGTAAATGAAAGAATTCCCGATATCTACACAGTATTTCATGAAACGTGTGTAAAAAGTGAATAAAAAATATGATTTATAATCTGCACTCACATGTTTCCTGATTGCTGCTGCTAGAGGTAGTGCGAAAATAGCTAGATGTGTAATCCTGTCTGAGGTAATTTGAAGACAATTACATTTATAACCAAGAACTCGCAAGCACTATTCTTGCGAAATATTGTTCGGAAAGGGTACTGTGTTTAAGAAGTCAGCAACTAATTGGCTTGAATTGTCGAACAAGCGGAATTTTACTAACTGCGGACCGGGTGCGCTTACATTATCATGTGCAGAAACAGCAATAACCATAAGCATATATATATATATATATATATATATATACAATTTAAAAACCCCCAGCCTAAACACAGAACGTGAGAATCTTTCAATGGAAAGCACCATTACGAAATAGACCACATCATAGCAAACAGAAGTTTTTGCCTAACCGATGTCGCTGTTGTCCCAAAATTCAGCATGGGATAAGACCACCGTCTCCGTGCAAGATTCTACTTCTCGCGGAAAGGAGAGAAAGCCGCTACATTCAAAAACCGAAGTCCCAAAACCACCACAAACTGTGACCTATTCAATTCATTAGTCCGCTGTCGGAAAGATACCGTTATCAATAACAGCGATGAGAAGTATTATCAGCTCACTCAACATTTTCACGCTAGCGCTATGAAAGCTGAGAGTTCCAAAGTCACCAAGAGACGTCTGTCTCCAGAACAATTCGAGCTAATACGCCAGCGTAGAACCGTACGGGCTGCAAGTAACCATGAACTAACGTCCGAGCTTGCAAAGCAATGCAGACAGGCGACAAAAGAAGTTCTTAGAGAGAGAAAAGCAGCAGTAATGGTCGAAGCTGCTGAGGTAACGAAAAACATTCGCAAAACCCACCTAAACTTCGCCAATTATAAGACCACGACGATTACACTCCGACGCTGAGACGGAACAGTTACATCGCCCAGAAAGGCAAAGGAGAAAGTCGTTCAGGAATACTACACAGATTTCTTCGATAGACACGTTCACCTCCCGTCATATGAAATGAAAGAGGATGGACATGTTGTACCACCGGTTCTCCCTTCTGAAATCCGACATGCCATTTCGTCGGTGAAAAAGCGAACAGCACCAGGTCCGGAGAGGATAAGATCAGAACATCTGATAAACCTTCCGCCAGTCCTCGTAAACACACTGGCTCGGCTCTTCACACGTTACCTGTCTGAATGCAAGGTCCCTACTCAGTGGAAGACCAGCAAGACCGTGCTATTTTTCAAGACGGGAAACCTACACGATATCGGCAACTATCGCCAAATCTACTTGCTGTCTATCGTTTACAAGCTTTTCACTCGAATCATCCTAAACAGGATTGACAGAACACTAGACGAAAGACAGCCGTGCGAGCAAGCAGGGTTTCGAAAAGGATTTAGTACGATGGACCACATTCACACGTTAACAAGGCCCATTGAGGTATCGCGAGAGTACAAAAGACCGCTTTGTCTCACTTTCATTGATTTACAGAAGGACTTTGATTCAGCTGAGATAGAAGCAGTCATGGATGCCCTCGATAATCAAGGAGTACGTACTAAGCACATAAAAATTCTTCTTGGGCTGTACAAGAATTTCACAACCAAGATATTACCATTCTAAGCTATGTTAACATTGACGTGAAGAGTGGGGTTGGGCAACGCGATCCCATCTCGCCAAAACTATTTACCGCCACCCTCCAGAAAGGCATGCAAACATTGGAATGGGATAATATGCGAATGAAAATCGATGGTCGACAGTTACATCACCTTCACGTTGCTGATGATATCGTTCTTATAACACCAGATATTAGCCAAACGGAACGTATGCTTGCGAACTTTGATAAAGCGTGTGGAAAGATTGGTCTTCGACTAAATCTCAAGAAAACGATGTTCATGAAGAACGGATTGGTTTTGTTTGCCCCATTCACGCTCAACGGAACCAATATCTCCGATTGCTCCAGTTATGTCTACCTAAGTCGGGAAATCAATATGATGAACGACTTAGCTCCAGAGCTGAGCAGAAGGATACGAGCGGCTTGGGGAGCTTTGAAGAGCATCGAGGATGTAGTGAAGAAAACAAAGAACACCCGATTCCGTGCCCACCTTTCCGACTCAACGGTGTTTCCTGCTCTAACGTATCCGTCAGAAACCTGATTGCTGCGTAGTCACGATGAAAGATCACTCAGCGTTATCGAACGCGCAGTCGAAATGACGATGCTAAAAGTATCCCGTTTCATACAAGTAAGGGATGGGATCCGAAATTCCGACGTGTGTCAAAGATCAAAGATGCCGTTCTGTACCTCAAATATTCGGAGATAAGGTGGGTTGGACACGTAATGCGTATGAATGACAACTGATGGACAAGAGCCGATAGCGACTGGATTCCTCGGGATGTTAAACGCACTGCAGGAAGACCATCGGGTCGGTGGTCAGAGTTTTTCACGAAGAGCGTAAAAGTAAGATATGATGCTTGACGAGTCCTTAAAGCGAAGAGAATTTACTGGAAAGCTCTCGCATGCTACATGGGAAAATGGAAGATTTACTGACACCCGCTCGAGTCACTCGTCGATCGACGATCAACGGAACCACAGGTGATGCAAAGTGCGGAACACTTGTGACTGCGGTGGGGAACGATTGCGCTTTTACCCTTTCCGTGGCTAATGCGTTTCCTACCACACCATGTGGCTGCTTCGGTTAGCCTGTCTCTGAGCTACTAGACTACTGGGACTCAGCTAATAGACCACTAGAATTGGCTCAGAGACTGGCAAAACAATGGACTGGCATTGTGTGGCGGTGAAGGCGTTAGCCGCCGGAAAGGGTAATAGCGCGGTTCGTTCCCTACCGGAGACACATGCGGTTCGGAGTTTTGCCAATATCTCGGCATCATTGTGGCTTTATCACACGTAATACCCAGCTGCGAAAATTGTTATAGTCAGTGAGTAAAAACCTAACGCAGTTAACATATTTTAGACAATGTTTTCACGAACACTACACAAATGCGCTAACACTTTATGACATGTAATGATTAGCAAAATACCAACAGTGTCGTTCGACATCAATGTGAACCTGATGAATGACTCTACTCGTAGTCCTGAAATAAGCAAATCAAGAACGAAAGTGTTAGATACGAAAACACGAGGACAGGGAACATTTACATATTCATGACATGACAAATGGCATATTAAAACTAATTAGGTTTTGAAAGCATAAGGCATAAGCTCTGAGTCAATAGAAATTATTGTAAGCACTGATACTACATCAACGCACATCGTCGTCTCGGTCAGCTTCTATTTTTAGTATCACCTTCTCGAAGAGCGCCGGTGGTGGTGGAACGCCGGGAAAACATGGATAGGCATTCTTCTAGAATCGTTTCTATTTCTGCTAAATAAAACTCGACTGTGACTACATGCACAACAACTGACATACATTATCATAGACACGACGACGTTCATTAAAATTACGACGGTCAATCTGACGATCATATTTTGAGACGATTTGAACCTTTGGCTAAAATAACACGTAGACACAAGATACACATACAAGAGTTAATCAATTATGAAATTATCACTATTTTAAATGGGTTTCACCTCTTACAATTTAGGAACAGCTTTAGAAAATTTGATTCTATGTTTTATATTAATTTCAAATGATTTAGGACTTATTTTAAGGTGACATTTTCGTATCAATCGGCTATTTCGAACAAAAACTTCAAGTGCACCATATCCTCTGCACTGGTGAACGATCTTAGTCAAGTGAAGTGTTGTAAAACACTTTAACATACGTTTAGATCACACTATGTAAGTTAGCTTTTCAGCACGTCAGAGAGAGAATGCTGCTACCTCACCAGCACTTACGCTTGCATAGCTATACTCTCCATAATGGTAAATGAAAATAGTGGATTCACAATAGCAGTATGAATGTAATTGTGATTGTTTTCTTTTTCTGGCATTGCCTTTCAGAGGTTTTGATTAAACGCACCGGATATTTTGATGCAGCAGCATCCGCAGGATCAATTCCTTTCTTTAGTGCGTTGTTACGTGCTACTTGACGCTGGCGTTCGTTGAGTTCCTTCAACTGAAATCTCTAACGAATCACAGACATCAAACCCCTGCATGTTACAAATATAACAGTTATTGGAATTGCACTATATTAGTTAAGACTAAATGAGGCAAAAAATTTATTTCCATATAGTTAAGAGATCTTCTCACGAAAACTAGGTGATGTAAACTAGAGTTTCGAATAATGATATAATTAGATTTTTCAGTGAAAACAGCTTACATCGTACTCTTGTCGTTCATGGCGCTTCTCGAGGTCGTATTTTTCAGCTTCCAGCTTGCAGATACGCTGGTGCAATTCCTTGATTTTCACTTTAAGATCGCTTGATTGCAAATCAGAGGAAAGAGGTATGCCTCTTGCTACGGAGGCAAGGAATGACTAAAATAATTTCTGCTTATCTCGTACATTATTTATGAGAAATTTCACTCCAAATTTGACAAATGCCTAATGTCGTCGTGGGTCTGAAATAGTGTAGTACTAATTATTCGACTGGTGGGCAACGCTTTGCTAGCATGCTTGATATCACCTACGTTCCTGGCATATCCGCAGTTTTAAAACTCTTTGGCCTTTCTTGCAGTATTTAATAATATTTTAACTAGTGATAATGCTACGAATAGTAGTAATTTATGTATAATCTGGACTTGAACACTAAAATAAAGGATAAACCTCTCGGAGTTGATCAATCGCTGAGGGACGCGCCATGCATTCGACTTCATTAAGCATCGTTTGGAAGTGCTTGAATGCATATCTGGGCTACACTCACGGTGGCCTACCGATGTATCGAGCCAGTGCTGCTATCCTCCCAGACAAGTCTGCTACCAATTTGCCGATCCCGGAGGAATGGAAGGCTTGATGGAGTATGGACGCAGGGATCGACTCCATGCGTGTGTTACACGGCGCCTCCAACCACTGCGCCACATACGCCTTAACTTGAATGCTACACGCCATTAATGGCAGCTTCGCCATTTCGTCGAATGGAACTCCTACTTTGATGATACGTTCTATATTTTTCTTGAGTGCGTGTGCATCGGTGGATAGAGGTGCCTCACAATGCAAAAATGGATGCTAACTCGATCGTAGGACCCTGGATAGTTCTAACCGAAGCTCTTCATCCCTGTTGAGAGGGAGAGAAGCTCTGATCTGATACGTCTATAGTAATCTGTAGACCAAATATGGATGGAATGCATAATGCGTCTCTAAGGAATTGATAAGCGCCGAACGAACTATTTTTAGCTTTATATTTTTTATAAATCATTTTTATTTTTAGAAGTGAAAAAATAAATGGTGGGGTTGAAGACGGCGGAATAGTCGCATTAGAACGGCAATAAAATATCGGGTTTTATTTAAGGTAGCGCTGTTGCTGTAAGCAGAGTTTTCTTTGACGAATTACTGCGGCTATAAAAAAATTCCTATCCAATTTTTCCTTTGCGATATATTAGTGCACTTCCAGTATTACTGCTTGCTGAAATCAGTGCAAAAAATGAATGACTAGCTATGAGTGCGAGTCTACGCTCTTTCCATCATTTCATTGTCTTCAAGTTCCATAAGATTTGTTAACAGGTAAAGTTTCTGTTATGTGCATTGCTAAGCGCAAAATATTTTTGCCGTATTTCCTTTGATATTCTAAAATTTTTCACCGGAATCAATTAATATACAGGGATCTAATCGTAAGTTTGGAAGAAATTACATCCAACGACACTTATATGAACGGACCCTCTTTGCCTCTTCTTGCTGCTCCTTGGTCATTCCCATTTCCTGTTTTGCTTGTACAATATTACCGAACTTGTCATTGCGGTTTTCCGATTTCTTAGGTATTATAAAGTTGCTAAATAAACAGTAAATGATAAAAAAACTGAGCCTAAACGTAATTAAATTCCACTCAAGATGTCGTGCTAGAAAGGAAAATAGTTGGAAACGTTTTTTGATAAATTTTCACCGTCCGCCTTGTCCAGCTGTTGCTGTGAAAGCAGCTCCAGATATTTGTTGTCTTCTCATTTTTTCTTCATCCTTCCTTCGCTTTTCTTCTTCCTGTTTTGCTTTTCGATCTTCCTTTAACATAAAGTTCTACATGAATTGACATTTCAAGTTCGCATCAATATTAGGTAAAAGCGTGAGATTTTTACAAGCAGTTATACCTCCTCCTTGCGACGACGATCTTCCTCCTGCTTTCGGCGTTCAGCTTGCTCACGTTCCTCCTGTTCTCTTTCTAATCTACGTCTTTCCTGCTTTTCTTTTAGTTTTTTCAATTCCTCCTCCTCCTTCTCCCTCTCGATTCGCCTTCGTTCGTCATATTCCTGGAGCTTGTTTTTCTGTTCTTCAAACTGTCGTCTTTTAGAGGCCTGAAAAAGTGTTAATAAAACCTTGAAAAGTTTAGACCATTTAACGTCTCAGAACATTAACAAAACGCAGCTAACATTAACCAGTAAGTTTCAATCTCTCACCGCCATTGCTTTTTCCGCTTCGGTCATGCTATCATCAACATCCAGGTGGGCTTTCAGCTTGTTTCTAAACCATAGTTTGTGCTAGGTGGTGGTTGCAAAATTTGTATTAGTTGTGTATCATTATATTAGGTTATTGTTGTGGCTACATTCACATCATATTTGTAAGTATTCGGTGTTGAATTCTCTTCGACTTCATGCAGATTTTTGTAAGTCACGCTGTAGTTAACATTCTAAAAGTGAGCACAGTGTGACATGCGTGTTTGCTTAGAACCGATATTCGAGTTCTTTTGTGTTACGTTGATGACTGAAAAATCCCGTCTGTGATCTCAGGAATATTTGTTTGAGTGATGCCATAAGATAAATACAGTGCGGACGAGACGACTCACCGACGAGAAATACTGTAACGAAATGTCATATTATAAGACACGATTATTCCTTATCAAAAGTCGTAGCTTTAATGTGAATTCATTCTGAAGTCACAACAAACACAATAATTACATCTGCAGAAACTAAAAAATTTACATCACCTGTCGCTCTTCTCAACACTGGTGGTTTCCCCCACTTCTTGTTCCTCGTCGTCCTCATGTTCATCTGCTACTTCCTCTTCAGTGCTAAATTAAAAATCAACTAATAATTTGTAAAGCTTTTATGGTTCTCCAAAATGCTCACTGCTTTCGCCAACTCGGTATCCATCGTTTTGCACTTCTGATTTTCACTTTCGACTTTTGAAAGGAACGATCAATTTTTTTAAGTGGTGGACAGTCTAGTCGATGTTGCTTTTTCAAAAGTTGTTTGTTGCTACATAACGCCCTCCTTAGGATAGGAGGTGATGAGTGGCGATGAGCTTGTTTTGGTCGGCGTACTGGCGTTCTACTTCTCCTGAACTCCACTTTTGGTGGTGTAGAATGTTGTGTCGAAGTTTTTAACTGCTGTGTATATAATGAAGCACATTGTCTGAGAGCCTTTGGTCTGGGAATATGCTTGGACCGTATGAAATGCTCTATAAGAAGACGATCAATATGCGACAACTCCGGAATTTTCGATTCGTAGGATGTTGCTTTAAAAGATATAGCAGCACCATCGGTGGAGCCAGAGAAGTTTAAAATATCAGATGTATAAATTGCTTCATTTTGACTTAAACATGACTGAGTTTCATCAGCCACAGAGCTCAGTGGTTCGGCGCTTTGAAAAAGCGGATTTGGAGCATTTGCTGGCAGAAAATTGAGATGAAAGCCACAATTCTCCTTCACTTGAGATATTACCAAACTTTTTTCGGGATTCTGCTTTTGTCGATTGGCGTTCAATAGCTTCAGTTGGGCTGGTTGCTTCGGCATAGCGAAGAACCCGCTCAGAGCATCTGGTTTTACCCTTTTCAAATGGTGTCTAACCCTTTTGATTTCTTCGGTGATCGCGTTATCTGAATGGAGTAGACAATCGGGAATTCTAAGCCGATTCACTTTAGGCTGTTGCTTGATATCCTTTGTTAAGTCCGTCGTGATTGACCAGTCAAGTTTTCCCACAGCACGCGGAACATTAGCAAACTGTAGTGAATTCGCGCCATTTCGAACTTCTTTCTTCAGCGGTACATCTAAATGAACAAATACGGAGCGCAATGCAGTGGGTAGCGTTATAGTTGTCTTCCACTTATTTGGTGCGCGTTCTGTTAACCTCAAATTTATTCGTACATTTTTTTCTGTTGACGCTTTGACGCCTTTATGTGTTACCTGGTAGAAACTGCAATGTTGAATAGAGATTTCGGCTGTTAATGGCACTGCGTGCTTGGGCAAAGGCTGCAAACTGATGCGCACCATTCTTTGCTGTTCTGTTATATCCACTGGCTTGCTTTCTTGGATTTTCGATCCTTGCATTTTAGGGGGCTGCTTGCGTCTCATTTGATGCTCAATCTTTTGTTTCTGGTTCACAAACGATGGCGACTTCAAAGAATGCGCTGCTGTGATCGAAACTTGCACACATTCACCTTTTCGAGGAGAACGGAAAACTTTTCTCGTTATTAAGAGTTTTTCTTTCTTTCTTTTTTCTTTCTTCAATACATAAGAAGCAGACACATTCGCGTACAGAGGTGATGCAGAGAGACGGCTCACCGATTCATTGACCGGTATCCGCATAAATATAATTTGTGAAATACGTTTGAACGATGGTTTTTTAGCGAAGCTGAAGGTTTTCGACATGGTCTTAGAGGCAGAAGCTTGACATGAATACGACGTTTTTATACTACAGCAAGGAATTGGTAACAGTTTCACGCAGGTAATATTTAGCTGAGGCTTTGAGAACTCCTCGCAAACCAAGCCCTCTATTTTTGCTCCTTCTGGGTGACTTCGATCGCTGTCGCTGTCTGTAGACAAGCCCGAATCACTAGAATTACTTGGCTTTCGCACTCTATGATAGACCTTCTCTCTTATTATAGGGATCGCCTCCCATGCACGCAAATACTTTGATTCATCCTCAGCACTCAATCCTCTAGAGCGTAAAAGGTCATCGACCCGATTGTGGGCAGCGAGAAGGCGGTTTAGGTACTCCGCATGAGTGATTTCTTGAACACCACTATTCGGTTGTCTGAAGGTGTCTTTTCGATCAAGAGTTCGTGGTAGGTTAAGCCCATCGCCACTCAGCATCGCATCAATGGCTGTAGTATCTGATTTTCGTCTAACAGCAATAAACCCACCGTCTGAGTCCGACTGCTGATGTCTGTGCTGTTTCAAATAGCTCTGAGAGTGTTTTTCAACAACTGAGGTCTTTCTTATACCATAACGTTCTAACAATGAATTAGTTTCATCATCATGAGTAACCCTGGAGCTAACTGCATGTTCTATTCGTCTACTGTCATCAGTAGATAATCTATGGGAGGAAAAGCGAGATGACGATGGTAAGGAATTGCGTGCATCTGGCTCTCTAACTGGGTAGTCATGAGGAAGGGATGAGTTCCTACAAGAGGTACCTGAATGTGAGGAGGGCAATTCAGAATGACTGGGTGCATTAACCATAAGGTTGCGAGCTAGTGGAGTTGCACAATAGACACCTGGAGAGTACGAATTAGGAACAAACGTATTTAAATTCGAACGCATGACCCACTATTGCTCCTCCTCGTCGGACATATTGATTGGAACACGCTGAAAATTTTAAGTGTATGAAAGAAAGGACAATAGCAACAAGAGATAAGGTGATTCAATGTTCTATCTGAGTTACACCCATAGGACCCTCAGAGCACAGCGTGACACAGTCGAAACTGAAAAAAGCGATTGTTAACAGTAAGTGTCTATTTCGCGTTTGTGATGAAGGTCCACCAGGTTTCGCACATCTAAATGGATCTAGATAAAAATGGACGGGTTGAGTGCAGCTTAAAACAAAGATGAAAGAGGACGACGATGGCTCTCAGCTGCTTTGTTGAAATGATTTGTTATGTTTTCGCGATAGCTCACCACGATTATTTACCTTCTGGATTGTTCTTCGTAAAAATACGCGAGCAAGAAGAAAGCCGGTAGAAATACTGTTGATCACTAACAGGGCATTTAAACACAGGAACCAGTTAGATTTGTGAAGCACGGGTGGACCTTCGTCAAATTGTGGCGATGAATAACGAAGGTGCCATAATTAAATATGAACGAAATACACCACGATCAAGAAGTTCTTCAGTTGTGCTGATGGTTAAAAGCATTTAGAAAATAACTTCGGGAGAGTAACAGTTAAAATGTTTAGGAAGTGTTTGTTGGGTTGAGCTTCTGCAGATACTTGGCGTGAGAGCTTTACAAATCTAGAGCGGCTTTATTTTCAGTAGAACTTGTTTAAAAGTTTGATTAAAATATAGCGCACCTCTGGTTGGTGCATGGCACTATTCCACTGTGTAACAAAATGCAGCTGAAATCTAATCAAAACGTTTTAATAGCTTCGAGACCACTCAGCAGGCAAAACCTTCCAAATCCACATTGGCCTACGAATTTGGATCACAGTCTTTAGTCATTAATAGCCATGGACTTACTCACATGTATCACCAAATCTCTGTAATATACAAAATTACTTAAATCATATACTTGTTTGCTCAACAAAATAAGAATTGCCAACATAATTTCACAGAAATTTTTTCTGCACCGAGTATGACCATTTTTTAGTTGCTTACTGAGAGCCAACGTATCAAACAAGGTTTTAAAGTTTTTTTTTGTGTTGAAGGTTTGGAGGCCGACTATATATTCAACGCATTAGTAATGAAGCTGATGTTCTGCAACAGAAAATAATTCCTTCATCAGTAGAGTAGTTGCGGAGTTGAGAAGTTTACAAATTGATAGAAGTGATCTGCTCTATCTCATATGAGGGTAACATTTTCATAAGATATTCTTTAATGTTGGATTAACCTAGAATTAAAAATTATAGAAAATTAAAACTAATAATTAAAATTTATTTTTCCTATTAAGTCCGGCAGCGGTAGACAATAAAGATGCATTTCAGAACACTGTCATCTTTTCTTAGATCGAAATCGCTCTTTTTGATTGTTTTCATTTCGAAGAAATCAAAATTTCATCGCTCTAGAATAAGAAAACTCGTCTATGATTGAGTCTTGAGATTGCTGTGTCATCACAGCTAAAGCTCGCTATGAGCTGAGATATACCAGTTCAGAGCTCAAAGCTACCCTTAGTTTTGCAGCGCAGTAGATCCATATCGCCTTGTAGTTAGGAATCGTTAAAATTCTAAACATTTTGTAATATCATCTAGCAGAGTAGGAACTCTCTACGTATAATGGTAACTATCTGACTGTATCTGAATGTGAGAGAAAAACAAATATTTGCTAAAGGTCTGTGAATCCTCTGTCTATCAGCGATCTAATAAGATCGCTGAATTGAAATAAGGGCCAGTCATTGATATCTGTTGCATTAAAATTGCTTGAACGAAAATCTGTTGCAGAACGAATTTTGCTCAGTGAGCTATGAATTTTGCAAAAATCACTTCTTTAGATAAGAGCCATGCAGTCGGAATAAATTCCTATTTATCGTGCATTCCGATTGTAGAACCGATTGCCATTAAACAGTACTCGAGAGTATTTGACAGTACTGAGGGTGCATACTAACAATATTACTTGTGCTATGATGACGTTATTTTCATGAATCAACGAAATCGAATATACAGACAATTTTAAGCGATGTCGTAGAAACAAATACTATGAATGGAGGTTCGAGTATTCATTAAAAACAACAAAAGTATTGATTCTGAAAGGATAATTTGATAGAATATGTTGGAGCCCTTAGATTCTTCTTCATTTTTCTGTCAAGGCAAGAACGCAAACAATTTAGCTGGAAAAATTCATCATTGACTTTGGTGGACCACTTTTTGGGTCATTTACAGAAAAAAAAACACGGAAATGATTACGAAGAGTTTTCTAGGTAAAATCGGCTGACACAACTGTTAAGGAGCGGACATTCACGAGGGCAACGACATCATCTGCTGCTAACAGATTTGGAGGAATGAGAAAGATGTTGGTCGGACGACAAAAGGCAAGTGAATAATGTTTTGTGTAAATGACCTGCCGTTGCATGCGAAAACATTTTCAGATTGATTAATAGCTATCGCGCGACTGGCTCACACGGAAGTCATTGTAACCTTTAATCTATGAAGTTTGGAAGCCGGTAACACAATATTACAATTGGAACCGCACAGCGTAACGTATTTCTGCGCGCAAGTCCAACAACACTCAGACCTTAGAGGAGGCTCAAAGTACTGCCAAACTTGTGTCAAGCAATGTCGCCTTTCACTGAGAAAGCATTGATGACTGATCTTTTGTACTTCATCATTGTTACAGCATGAAAGTGTGCTATTGAGTCACAACATTCCTATATCAATAGTTCGTTGTTTTCATCATAAGTGCAGACGAAGCTGTTACTATTATTTAATTCTCGACAGAAGTTAACGTTTCAGCGGATTTTCTTTTTTTCATACCTGGAAAGGTGAAGATAATGGAGACCTGGTCAACTAAGCGCTTCAATAACATCAAAGGAGAAACCAGTACACCTAGGTTTCAATCGCATTAGAACCAAAACAGCTTCTTAATACATTAACGGCATTTTAAGAACCGTTCACTGGGTATTCCACATGGAGAGCAACGGTAAAAAGTTCAAAAAAAATGTTTACTCCCCTGTCAAGTTAGAATGTCAATTTCAACAATGTCTGAGATCACTGTTGATAATGAAGTATTTCTCTCCACAGTCCATTTTCGGATATGTGAAATTTATCCAGAATACTTCTAGAGTTTCACACGTTAAAGCTTTAGATTCCTGTCCGACGGTCGTCACTCTTCCCGTTCGGCGTCAGTTTCTCAAGAGCTTCTAGTGAAGCATTTTTCTAGCTTTACACTTATCGTCTAGGTGTTGTTTTATGCCGACACAAAGTAGCCTAATCATTTCGATAACAAATCCGTTCCGGCACGTTTAAGAGGAAACGATATAAACGGTACCCAAACTCTTGCAATCACCTCCATTAGCATTAGGGAATATTATGCAATCTTCCATTTCTTCTAGAATGCCAAACAAACGGTTACGAACTAGCTGGCGACTTAGAGTGTTCGATGGCATTTCAATCATTGCCGCCGCTTCTTTTAAACCGACCCTTTCTAGGCACCGTTTTATAGTAGTGCTTATCTGGTGGGAAATGGAAGGTAGGTCCAACAGGGGTAATAATTCTAGAGGTGTGTATGGATAACTACACATAATTCCTTACAGTAATGAAACATATAAGAAATTTCATGAAAAGACTTCAGGTTGCACGGAGCACTTTTTGGCCTGGCTGTAATACTTTGCCATGAAGCAGAACTTCTTTGATGGTCAACCTAATTCCACTGTTATTTTTGCTGATGGTTGAAAGTGCACCAGCACTAGCTTTCACCGACAACGTTAGTGCGCTCCTCTCACTCAACACTAGTCATCACTAGCCGATTTCGAAATGCTGTCGTGTGATCACAACCAAAAGTAGTCGCCAAATAGCGTAAGACAGCTTAGATAAATGACTTATACTAACAAAACCTAATTTAAAAATTTTCAGAACTTTTCGAACAACTCTTTAGTTGGTGCTTTAACTGCAGAACATTTAATCAAAAATTATAAATATTAACACGGTTTCGTTTCAAAATCGCTCAAGAAAAGCGGGTTTCGTTTCAAAATCGCTCAAGAAAAGCGGACTTCATTTGTCAAAAATCTGCAACAGCCCAACTTTTTAATACTGTTTCTCAACCGTAAATTTATAACAAAAATGGAAGAAAAACTGCAAATATTGTTCTGTGCAATAAACAGAACATTGCAATCTCTACAAACAAGATATTCTTCTTTCATGACAAAGGATCGGCTTCTCTTCCTTGATGGATGATTGTAATCACTTAATATATTGCACAAAACAGGTAGCAGGTAGGTAAACTATGCTACAACCGCCGACTAGATTTTATATCTTGTAATATTCCACCACAAAAGTGGCTGTCGCTTTGGAAGAATCCTAGTCGCGAAGGAACATGTTCTCCTAGAATTCTAGAATTCCAAAAGTCAGCCATTGATCGTGGTGACGAGCTAAGAACGCCCTAGCACAGCTATCTCGGGTATCCAACGGAAATCATCCTCAAATAACAAACAATGTATTAGTGACGAAATAAGGTGACAGTTTTATTTTGTACCCAAAGTTAGCAGAAATGAAGTGCACGACATTATTGCACTTATTACAGTCATCGTGTTGGCTAAAAACCAAATCTTTTAAACTACTAGCTTAGCTCCGTCAATCGACATCTTTCGATGAATACTTTTACCAGTGATTACTTTTTTATTTTGACGCCTTTTTATTTGAAAGATTATTAACTATTTAATATATGACACCGGTGTAGTAGTATTTTAACACTTTTTCCCTAATAAATTAGTAGCGAAAGCATAACACTGTTTCATTTCGCAGCCAGTAAAACCTCCGTGTCTGTTTTGAGACGGACCTCCATTTAATATCGGACTGGTTCAAATCTACAAGAGATTCAGTAGCTGGAGTCGACAAGTGGGTCAACTATAGAAGCAACCTGCAGAATAACCTTGTATTTAACTTATTTAGGGATATTTAGTCAACAAGGAAAGATGGTCAACAACTAAATGAAAATTATCATAAAACGAGCGGGTGTGTGAATAGCGCTGTGGTAAGTGATGACTGAAATACACACGCTTTCATTTGTTCGAATTCTCCCTGTCGAACAACTAAGCACCTTATTCTTCTAAAGTAAGAATTTACTAGTGGAAGGCAAAATGTAGCATTTGTGGGGAAAGTATTAGAGGCTTGTCTGAGAAGGTAAAAACACTGACTTGACACGTCACTGTGCTTCCTTGAGGCATTGCAAAAGCGAAATGCACATTCCATAACCTTCACCATGTGTCGTTAAATAATAAGCTAAGTGATCCGTCTTCTACCGCTCGAAGTTTAAAACAACATATTGGAAGAAACCAAAGTCGCTTCTAAAACCGAATATTGGAAGGTTGTAGTTTACGAGAAGCAAGTTTCCATTGGGCTTTTGTGTTGTAGAAAACTAACTTTGAAATTTTGGCAACATCTTTCTGAAGATTACCAACTCCTGCCCTCGTCTTTGCTTAGAGTTAAAAAAATTTCAAGGAAAAAACGACATTGCAAGAATGTATTGTGTTAACACTGATTTATCAGGAGAAAGAACGTAACACTCGATTAATCGAAAACTCAGAAATCGAGTATTGGACAATTAGAAATTTCCTAAACTTGACTAAGGATTATCGCGAACCTCGAATCGCAAATCGTCTTGTTTAAAGCGTCGAATATAATTTATGGATAATCATCCGAGAAGCTCATCAACTTATACAACAAGATGTAGCAAGAACAAAATCACGTTATGTTTTGAAAACGTCTTTGTCTTCTACAATAAATTCGAGATCCCAGCATGTTGTTCAGTTACAACTTGGATGTGGGTCCACTACCTACATCCTTGAATTTTAGTTCAGAATACATTGAATAAAATAGTTACCCCTGACTTCAATTTGCTTTATTTTTAAAAATTTTTCGCCTTATTAAATCTGGCACTCACAGTTATACCCAGGACATATTTGCTCAACTACTGAATACTCTGAAGTTTACAATTAATCAAAATAATATGTTAACATTTTTCAGAGATTTTTTCTATACAATTAGGAAAAAAACCACTAAATGTTTGAATATTTGTAAAAGCCTTCGAATTTCACAATGCTCCGCCGTCTAAACGTTGGGATCCGCGAGGAACAAACTTTCATCCTTTCTTTTTTTTCCAAACCATCAGTTTCTCAATTGAAATCACTGAATGAAAGTAGCAAAGATGAACAAGGGATTTATAGCTTGCAGATGTAGATGACAATAAGAAGATGGGAGAATGTGGAGTGGAAGGACTACAAATAAGTTGGCCATCTACAAGCGCGACCACGGCAGCAAAACAACGACAGTTGGCTTAGCAGAAGCGGCTCCAGAAAAAACTCCCACATGTGCCGTTCATTACAACTTCTAAGACAGACAGCTATGAAAATCTCCACTTAAATATCACATTCATTACACAACGAAATCAAGAGCACTTGTGGATGTTATGGATTGAAACTCAAATATCTCCTCCTCTCCTAGAAATCGCATTCAAAGAATTCTACTATTTCACTGTATTCGAAATGGGTTTGAAAACCAGAATTTTTTTAGTTTACTATGGATATTTTAGGAGCTTGTTAAAAATTCCGTTATACTTAATGGCTTTCGTGGTATTTTAAATATTCTAAAAAGCAAAAGACGGTCCATCTATAATGGCCACATTTATGGAAATAACTGGAAACGTACCAATAGAAAAACTTCGTGAATTCAACACCGTCATTGTTAACCTTTCTCTAAATAAATAGTTCAAAATAAAATTGTTTAGAGAAAGCAAGCTGCAACTTCTCTTCCAGGGGTTCGCGCATTGCACATTGCTCCACGGAGAACCTTACTCTGCGTTTGCCTTAGCTAGTTTTCTATCCACCAGTGTCCATCCGTCAATGAGATTGATCTGGGTAGCCCATATCGGCATTGAACGCAGTTATGCTTAACTTAACTCACTGTCACCGGAAAGGAAAATTTTGGTTTGAACTGGCCAGAGATCCAAGTTTCCCGAATATCTCAGCATCGTCGTGGTTGATTTCGCTTAATAGCCTGCCGTAAAAATTGCACTAGGAAGTAAATGAAAAAGTCAACATTAGGCTACAATTATTTTAGGAAATCACGGATAGTTGCAAAAAGTAATGAAACACTTCATATCCAAACTTGTGCTAAAGCTTTTTATTGATAATATTGTAATGCTTCTTGAATACCAGACTATTTTTCCAAGAGACATTTCTCTTGTCGACGATTCACGACTATGGTTATAACATTTGAAACCTTATCTGTTCCCCACTATTTTGATTTTGTTCTCCGTCAATAATGCAAGAGAAAAGGGAAAAGCAAAGTGGTAGTGGGACCTCGAGAGCGTGGTACTGATTGGATCTCGTTCAGAGCTCGCCAAGCCTTATCACTGCGGGGTCGGAGCATTGGTAAATAAAAACAATAAAGCTCTCTGCGTTGGTCAATCTCTGAGGGATGTGCCATGCATTCGACTACATTAAGCATCGTTTGGAGGTGATTGAATGCATATCTGGTCTTTACAATGACTCGCGGTGGCCTACCGATGTATCGAGCCAGTGATGCTGTCCTCCCAGACAAATCTGGTACCAATTTTCCGACTTTGGAGGGATGGAAGGTTTGGTGGTCCATAGGCGTGAAGATCGATTCCGCGTGTGTGTCGCAGTGGCGCCTCCAACCACTGCGTCACACATCCCCTGGAACAGGGGTACCACGGGAAAATGGCTCTCTTCAGTTTCAGTGGGAACTCTCTAGCCCGCTATCTCTTCTGGACTTCAGTGGGAATATACTCGTTTAGTATTCTAGGACATTCAAGATGAAACGAAACCCTCAATCAACAGTCAAAGCCACCCGTAAAAGTTGGAAGATCTTCGTGGATGACGAGTGCCTGGAAACGCATCGAATTTGAAAAGTGCAAGCATCCGTACAGTAAACCTGAGGACGGATCGTATAAAATGAAATTTGAAAAAATGTTCGAGAAGAGTGTAACTATTTGTATTGCGCAGACCATAGATACTACTGAAAATTAGTATAAGTCAAAAACTCAATATAATGGTATTAGACACACGTAAAGTGACTCAATTCACATTTTAATGACTGGAAAACTATCAAACATGCTTCGTATATGAAAAAACGTGCAAGCGGTTGTAAGCAATAAAACGAAAAGTTCTCTCCACGCAACTGCTAGATAGTCACACGTGCCACCGATCAGTTAAGAGGATCGCAAAATATAACACTCTTGAGTTTTCGTCCTGTTCGCCCCTAACCTTCCCTGACGACCCTGGTTCACTCACAGTGTCTCAGACCGAGAAAGGAAAGTGGGCATGGGACCTCTGATTTCGGAATAATCACACTTATTCACTAAAGATTTCCATTAAGTGATTTTCTTCTCTTTTTTTATAACCAGTCTGCTGATCTAAACGGTTAACATGTCATGATAGTTTCACTGTCCACTTATATATTTGAACTCCGAAAAGCCTTTACATGAGTACTACAGCACTTCAGAGCCGAATTGTTTTTCTAGGTATCAAACTTCGATATACAGTGACACGCCAAACTAAAGCAGAGATTTCCAGCCAAGTTCTAAATTTTTAGCCGAAAACCCAGCTAAGATGTAATCAATCAGAGGAATCGGCGTCGCCCAACTAGCAACCAAACCGCCAAGTGGTCCGTCTGGTTCGTTTTTTCACACATCACTTGTCAAAATGAATGGTTCCGAGTTAAATGAATATCAACATGGCCGTGTTGCTGAAAAATATGGAGAACTACAATGTGTTGCCTGATTTGCATACTGATTTTCCTATAAATTCTCTTCTTGAACTATAGTCTATGAGATTAAGAGAATATTGGACGCAGGACAGTCAAGCGATTGAGGACAGTCTCGAAAGAGATTCTGCACAACAAATCACATGCTTACGGCATGAAAACTCATTAAAGTTCCTAGAGTGTGTAAGATAATACATGGCTGCATTCCTAACTGCGTACCTATGTACCTATGTAGAACGACGTTTATGAGGAATGAATTTTTTTCCTACGCTTCACTGGATCTCTCCTATATAAGGGACCACGAGCCGGTTAGTCGCGAAGCTAGGTGGCGCGTCTCCAGGTGGCGGATAGGAGGTTAATCGAGGACCAAAAGCGACATTTGCTTTCCTGAGACGCAGGTGCATCGAGGAGATGGACTCCTTGCTTCTGCTGCACCGATTTGGCACACACTTTCTGTATTTGCTAGGCGTATTCATGGATGCGTGTGTGGGTGCATTCTCGCTTACGCGGATTGTATTCTACGAGTCAATTCGACCAAAATCCTGTAATCAAGTGAAAGGGAAGTATATGGGAGCCGGTTAAGAGACGCCTCCAACAAATAAGCTGCATGCTCAGTCCGGGAAAGCCTGGCAAGCTACCTGTGAATATACCCAGCCTCCATGTCCAAAGCATAGAAAGCAATACGTGGGTATCAAAATGCTTAACACAGAAAAAGAAAACGGTCCTATTTTCCTGTCTCTCGAAGGAGCCCCTAATTTCGCAGCGTTGGATAGGACGAGTACAGAGGATAAAAGGATAAAGCTCTCGGCGTTGATCAATCCCTGAGGGATGCGCCATGCATTCGACTTCATTGAGCATCGTTGGAGGTGATTGAATGCATATCTGGCCTTTACAATGACTCGCGGTGGCCGGCCGATGTATCGAGCCAGTGCTGCTATCCTCCCAGACAAGTCTGGTACCAATTTGCCGACCCCGGAGGGATGGAAGGCTTGGTGAGCCATGGGCGCATTTTCACGTGCGCGCCGCAGTGGCGCCTCCAACCACTGCGCCACACGCGCCCTACGAGTACAGAGAGGCTACTGAAATCTCAAGGCTGACGGAAGCTGCCTAAATCACGAAGAACTATGGTGACGATCTGTAGCTACAATGCACGTACACTTGCATCCGAGTCCTCGATAGAAGACTTACTCATGCAAGCAGAAGGATAAGGAACGACGTCATCGGCCTGGCCGAGACGAGACAGCGTCACCCATTCAACGCCGTCTATGACACCGGAGAAGAACTGTTCCTCGGACCATGCGACAGTAAAGGAGTCTGCAGAGTAGGCATTCTCGTCAGCACGAGTTTGTCCATGAACATCGATTCATTCGAACAGCTCACAACCCGAATGGAACGTTTACAATTAAAATGATGTCGATCAACACCGGCTTCGACAATCTTCGTCGTTTACGCGCCAACATCAAACTATGACGAAGAAGAAGTCGAAGCGTTCTACATGGACTTGGAGAGGTTCTACAGAGAAGACCATACATTCTTCAAGGTCATAATCGGAGATTTCAACGCCAAGATTGGACGAAGAAGGACGTCACATTGGGACCCACGGATTAGAATGGAACTAACAGGGTGAGCGGCTCCCTAAGTTTATCATGGCGACCAAGACCATCCATGGTAACTCGCAATTCCAGAAGCCTCAACCTCAACGCTGGACGTGGGAATCTCCTAATGGAGAGTACCGTAACGAAATCGACCACAGCATAGTAAACAGAAAGCTTCGCCTAACCGATGTCGCTGTTGTCCCAAATTTCTATACGGGATCACCCCACCATCTCCTTCGCGCAAGATTCCGTTTCTCGTGGAAAGGAGAAAAAGCCGCTAAATTCAAAAAACGAATTCCAAGAAACCACAGTATGCTGAGATTTATTTAATTCATTAGTCGACTGTTGAGAATATGCAGTTGTCGATAACATCGACGAGGAATACGATCGGTTCATTCAACATTTTCACGTCAGCGTTATGAAATCTCAGAGCCCCAAAGTCACCAAGAGACATCTGCCTCCAGAAACTCTCGAGCTAATACGCCATCGTGGAATCGCAGGAGCTGCAGGTAACCGCTAACTAACGTCTGAACTTGCGAAACAATGCAGACAGGCGATAAAAGAAGTTCTTAGAGCGAGAAGAGCAGCAGTAATGGTCGATGCTGCTGAGTTAACGAAAAATATTCGCAAAGCCCATAGAAAGTTCGTCAGTTATGGAACCAAGATGTTCGCACTCCGACGCGCAGGAGGAACAGTAGCAGCGTCCAGAAAGACAATGGAGAAAATCACTCACGAATACTACTCAGATCTCTTCGATAGCCACGTCCACCTTTCGCCATACGAAATAAAGGAGAATGCATATGTTGTACTAGCGGTTCTCCTTTTTGATATCCGACATGCCATTTCGTCGGTGAAAAATCGAACAGCGCCAGGTCCGGACAGGATAAGATCAGAACTTCTGAAAAACCTTCCGCCAGTCCTCGTGAACACACTGGCTCGGCTCTTCACACGTTACCTGTCTTTATACAAGGTCCTTACTCAATGGAAGACCAGCAGGACCGTGCTAATGTTCAAGAAGTGTGAAAACCACGATACAGGCAACTATGGCCCAATCTGCTCGCTGTCTGTCGTCAACAAACTTTTTACTCGACTCATCCTAAACAGAATTGACAGAACAGTGAACGAAGGACAGCCATGCGAGCAAGCAGGGTTTCGAAAAGGAATTAGTACGATGGACCATATTTACACGATAACAAGGCTCGTTTAAGTATCGCGAGTTTACAAAAGACCGCTCTGTCTCACTTTCATCGATTTGAAGAAGGCCTTTGCCTCAATTGAGATAGAAGCAGTCATGTAAGCCCTTGATGGTCAGGGATTCAATGCTCAGTATATAAAGATTCTTCGTGAACTGTACAAAAATTTCACAACCAAGATTTCACCATTCTACAACGATATTGACGTTAACGTCAAAAGAGGAGTTAGGCAAGGCCATACAATCTCGCCAAAATTGTTTACAGCCACCCTCCAAAACGTCATGCGAACATTGGAATGGGATAATATGGGAGTGAAAATCGATGGTCGCCAGTTACATCACCTTCACTTTGCTTATGACATCGTCCTTATAACACCAGGTATTAGCCAAGCGGTACGTATTCTTGCCGACTGTAATAAAGCCTATGGAGAGGTTGGCCTTCAACTAAATCTCACAAAAACGATGTTCACATGGAGCGGATTGGTTTCCTATGCCCCATTCACCCTCTACGGAACGAATTTCTCCGAATGCCCCAGTTATGTATGTCTAGGTGGAGAAATCGATATGATGAATGACTTAGCTCCAGAGCTGAGCAAAGGGAAACGAGCGGCTTGGCGAGCTTTCAAGAGCATCGAGGATACAGCGAGGAGAAAAAGAACACCCGACTCCGCTCCCACCTTTCCGCCTCAACGGTTTTTCCTGCTCAAGCGTATCCGCCAAAGCCTGGTTGCTGCGTAGGCAGGATGAAAGATCACTCAGCGTTATTGAACGCCCAGTCGGAAGGGCGATGCTAGGAGCATCCCGTTTCACACAAGTGAGGGATGGGATCCGAAATTCCGACGTGCGTCAAAATTAAAGATGCCGTTCTGTACTCCAAACAGTCGAAGATAAGGTGGGCTGGACACGTAATGCGTATGAATGACAACCGATGGACAAGAGCAGATAGCGACTGGATTCCTCGAGATGTTAAACGCACTGCAGGAAGACCACCGACCCGATGGTCAGAGTTCTTCACGAAGAGCCTAAAAGAAAGATATGATGCTCTACGAGTCCCTAGAGCGAGCAGGACTTACTAGGCTACTCTCACACGCTACAGGGAAAAATGAAAGATTTAATGTCGCCCGCCCGAGTCACTCGATGATCCACGGGAGTACAGGTTATACAGGTTATACCCTTCAGTGGTTAGTAGAACGAGTCCTTCGAAATTGCTTAGCTGTGCCCATCTTGGTGAAGAAGGTAATTCGATAACGACCCGTCACTATAGCGAAGCAACAAAAGCAAGTAATTTGAGCAGGCCATAACAGCATCGACAATGTAGTAAAGAAAACAAAGAGTATCCATTCCATGGCCTTATTTTTCTGCTATTATTCTTTCTGTCCTAGTGTGCGCGTTTAAAACTTGACCCCTATGCGAGCGGGTTGAACGGGCAGTCCAGGTTATCAGATGCGCTAACGAGATGATAATGATGACCCTCATCACTCAAATCAGAGAAAAAAAATCAAAGTGCCGTCTATCGTAAGTCGCCGAAAGTGGTATACGACAACCGATCGAAAGCCAGCTAACAGAGGGCCAGATATGTTTGCAGAAATCTTGGAAGGTGTGCTCCTCAGGTTTCCGATGAAAAGTCAATGGCTGCTTGAGCATACTAAAGGAGCAGAAGGAAACTTTACTGCAGTCACTTAAGGCTTTTAAAGATCTTAGGAGAAATGATACTTTGATATTCGACACTTGATATGTGAATAGCTTATTTTCAAAAACAATCGCGCCAGCTGCAGAACATTGCTTATCTAACTCCGATGATAAAGAAGAATCTCCTGGGAGACTCAAAATTTCCACGTGAGAACATAGCCAGGTTGTCAATACAGTTCACCGAACACCGTTTGAATCGTAAAGGAGTGCGCGGACTCTCATAGAAGACAGCGACAACACCCAGCTTAATTTTAAATTAATTTGATTAATTTTAATTTCGCTCCTAAATTTGCTCCGTGTAAAAGTTTCAAGGCACTTCTTAAATGGCTTCATTGTGATGAAAATAACCCTCGTCGTATATTGTATCCCACTCCTGGAAGCACCTCTTTCCTATTGTAAAACAAATGTAACTATTAGACCTATTAATTGACTTATTCATTGATGGTAAAACCATAAATGAAAACAACATTGTGTGCAAACAGCTGCATTAGCAAACGGAAATTATTTATCCACACGGATCAATTCTATTGCACTGCAACATGCGTCCTCATGTTTCCCAAGTGGCGGCCCAGTGACCAAGGTTAGTATGTTTGAGTACAGTATTAAAGCCCATTCATCTTAGTTAGCAATGTCATCGTTAACGCATTATCACTTGCCTAGACACTAGAATAATTTTTCAAATAGCGCTCACTATTGAAAGATTGTTATAAAAAGTTTTCAAAGGCTTTATCCGACCAAAACTCTAACGTAGACATATCTATAGTTTATCATATATCTATATCCAGGTCTATAATAGTTCCCAATCGTGTTTTGATCGAAGAGCTTCTCGGTCTGGCTACAAAGTAATATCAACAGAGACAATCACTGAACCTCAGCATGTTTATCAATGTCTCCTTTATTGATAAACTTAAGCAAGATTGCTACAAATTTTAGCCCAATTGACGTGGCACTAATGACGGCGAATCCGCAGAAGCCCTAGCTGGAATAAATATTCGTAACAACATCCTCTAGGATCATTGGTAAAATAAGACGTTGATTATTCATTTTGAGATTCAATGAAAGTGGATGTTAGGCAATGGTGGCCTCGTCTGCACTGTCGTACGACTGGAAAGGTGACCATGCTTCTAAGAAAATTTCAGCAACTTTATAATTGAGTTATGACTCCTGCCGCACGTGCCCGAAAGCAATGTACGTCGTTCAGAAGTTGGAAACATCCTTTCATCCGATACACCGTACTGTAGTTTTCACATCGAACTGTGCTTATCTCTCCACAGAAAGCGGAGGAGGATACTTCAGAGGCAATAGGTGAAAATATACGTGATGAGTTGATGCTGTAGGTTAACCGGCGAGTGTTTGCTCTAGTAGGAATGTGTTTTACCTCCACCCATGGTACACAGAGTATCCGCTTCTTGTAGGTAAACACTAAGCGGACAGTATAACATGTTAATACAAAGAGTGAGAATTCGCTGCAGGAATGGTATGTCTAAGAAAAATTCTTCCTGATGTAGTCCAGTGTCCTGGTACTAAAAACACTACACAATGAACTGTGAAGTTTGACTCCACAAAAACACAGACTAGCGGGTTTTCTTGCCAAAATTTCCAAAAAGACATTTGATTCTACTAAATTACACAGACACTGAGTTAAAAGACACCAAGACACAGACACAAGACACAGGGAACTTCTCGAAAGCCATATCGGGATAAACAGTTCACATAGTGGCTTCAGAATAAGATACTGTTCAAGAAAAGCTAGACTTCGCGAAGCAACCGTAACCACTCTATCATCAATTAAGATGACGGTGAGCTAGGTTATACTGGTGTTTTGACGAAGTATGGCGCGGAATTACATCATTAATGTGTTTGCGTTAAAGCATTCTATAATGTGAAGAAAATTGCTATACACTGGGAGTGGCCAGCAACTGAGTTACCTTTTCTTCATCCGCGTGGTAGTGGAAACGTCAGTGAGTTTGCTGTTATGAATGATATCGAAGTGAAATACTATTTCGCATTAGCGAATCATCTGCAATGTTGCGAGGCCTAATATCTTAAGATATGAAAACAGCATTTTTAGTAACGTATGGTTATATTTACTACTGGGAATCGTTTGAGTCGTTGACAAACAATTATGAACGCAACGTGATGGAAACTTCAAAAGCGTTTCTAGCTACTGATTCTCAGCTTCTCAGCTGATGTAAATTTCCAGAGCTTTAATAGAAGCTGTATCTGACGGATGTGACCATATAGGCCACTACGAATACGTGATTAGAAATTGGATATGCCGGGAAGGAACTGGACATTTCCACCAGGAAATCTAGCTAGGAGAAAACCAATACTAGGAACCAGCACTGCTCTCATTGCAGCACAGCTACGAGGTAGCGAAAACCAATCTGAGCTACATTGCCTGGCTAGCTCTCGAGGTGAAAAACTGGAAACTAGCTAGTAGGGAATGTTCGAGGCTGCTGAAAAAATAGCAGACGTTCCAAGCAGCGATGCATTAGTCTTAATAACCACAAACTGAAGCTCTCCTTCACAGATTGTTCGGTGAGACAACAGCCAAGAGATATCAAAATTGGGACCCCGTAGAAATTTATTAGTACTGGACTTAGACTACGCATCTACTCAAAATGCATTAATGCGATGGTAAATGTTGCTTGCTCTGCACCAACATTACAACGAACATTTCTCTTGATGCTGTCTTTTCACGCCTTTCTAGACGTGAAAAATCGCAGAAAGGGCCATGTGGTTAACGAGCGAAAGACATAGATCAAGAAGATCGACATAAAAAAAGGAAAAGTGGGTTTCCTATTGAATGTTTAGAGAAGGTCCCGTGGCAAATTTTCGGAAGCTATGCTGCATTGTGCACAGGTGAGTTGTCCATTCGACAATCTTCAACGTCCGTAGAAAAGTTACTAAGTGTTAGTAATTTTTCCCCATCAAGCTTTGTCGGGATATTTGGAACAGGAGACCGACATGAAAATGACAATTTTATTGCTGGTTATCTTCACATCAGGCCATAGCAGCAAAAGGGCATTTTTGAGTAGAAAATTCTATGTTGGGATTACTCGATCATCGGCTTTCCACTTTGTGTAAATTAAGCAAGCGTTGCTGAATACATATTTAATTCTGTTTTCTCTTCAAATAAAAACGCTATGAGTATACTCTTCTGCGCCAAATGTAATTGTACTGATTTATGAGGTCGCTCTGAATTGCTTATTCTCCTGGAAACAGTGGCAGTGAAATAGTTTATTTGTCAAACACGTGTACTGAGTTGACCAACATAGTGATATGTATGTATCTGTGCATGGTACAGTTGAGAACCCTTCGTCCTACTTAGCATCTATAGATCTCGTGAAGATGTCGTCTCCACTTTAAGTTGTACAAGTGTACAAGAAACAAGGAAGCTTTCAAGGACCTGTTGAATGAATTAGTTGCACTTGACATCTTTTGTGGGCAACTAGTGATGGCTTATCGACAACGGTTATCGATAACGTATATGGTTCTTAGCTGACGAGATGTTGTATATTGTCTAATATTGAAAGAAAGAACCGTGAGGACGACATGTGTTTTTTTTTTGTTGAAGGTGACACAACTTGACTATGGAAGAAATCAGAGGTAATGAGTCACTGGGTAACATTGTTGACGAACTATTAACAAGCATTATGGATGCTCTTCGAAGGTTCTACAGGTTCACTCAGTGCTCTCGTTTTTCTCTCTTTAAGTGATGAATTCATGAACCTTTTGTGGAACATTGCAAATAAATGGATCACTGCGTTTCGTACGAGTTTACGTTGGCCAATAAGGTTGAAATCACTGGAGAGAAGCGTCTTTTGATACTCTTTAAATCCTCGAATTTTTAAACACTTTCGTGGACCACCTAATAGCTAGAAATATCAATAGTAAAGGATGTCAATGACGGTATATCACCAAAAGCTGGCTACAAGAGTGAAGAGATTTCAACTTGGGATGCTTTTTGGAGTTTCGCCTCTTGAATGTTATAGGTTTTACCTTGTCTGTGACAGGAGAATCTTGAGTGATGAAGGATTCACTCCTGTAGAGAAATTTGCTCTCTGTGATATTGATAAAACGCAGGTGGTTAAACCTGTGATAATATGCGAATTCCAGCGTTACTTCATGATCTTCTTCTTAATAATTAAAGCAAGTTGTTACGTAAGCAGCGAAATTCGGCCGTAGTGCTACACGTTTACGGAACTGTTTTGCACACTACCCTGGTTTCGGGGCGAAATCGTACAGCGGAGGTAGATAAAAAGCAGGAGATGATGAGAGTCACCTATTTCAAGAAAAATTGTTTTTCAAAGCAGTAATGCGGAAGCTACATAGAAAGAAATTTTCCCGAGTGTTTTTCTTCTGAACTCGACTATATCTTCACTGCGTGATGGTGGCGGGCCCACATGCAACGATATTTTGAACGGATAATTTTCCAGCTGTGCGACATGCATCCCAACAACCCAACAAAATAAAACAATTTATTTTAGATTATGTGTTCTCCCACTGATAGGTTAACACGACGTTGATAAAGACATTTATTCTGCTAACCTTTCGATTTCGTCTTCTTCAAAGTCGGTGATCTGACTCGGTGGCCCACTGTCGTTCGCCTTCTTGAGATTGTCGTCTTCCGTAGCATCGAGCCGAATCTTTAGCGGATTGAGGCAACTTCATTCGGCATTGCCCTCTTATACAGGACGGTTGTTGACGATTGTGATTGCCGTGAAACAAATTTCTCCATTTCACCAGCTGGATTCCATTCTGTGAAAATTGCTTTGCTTTTTCAATGCTTTTTATTTCGAAATCAATCCTTTTTTAATTCTCTGAAATTTTTTCAGATCCATTCTTGACCGTACAATATGAGAACTTTTCAGGAAATAGGAATATTTTTCAAATGCATTTTCCGCCTATTCTTGAGTTTGTATTAAGAGAACTTGAAGAGAATAAATCATAGTTTTAGACTTAACCGATCGCTTCATTGATCACTTGCTTTGATTCGCTTTCCTACACTCTCTGCAAACCGCTCAGAACATCCGGCCACTCCGAGTCCTTCATACTTCAAGGAATTTTCTGTTTCTTATGAAAACCGTCCACCTATCTACGTTTTTTAAGTTTAACATAATATCCGATGTGTATACTGTAGGCCTACATATTTACCAATTGGCCCACCCTTTGTAAAAAAAAGCTTACTTATCCCAGAAAATCTTTCACAGAAGTTTTATCCCTCAGCTCCCAGCGTACGCTATCTTACGATGCTACGTTCTCATGAGAGGTTAGCTGGATTTCAGGTTAATTATGGTTTAATGAGTGCAAATGTTACAAAATTCTGCAGTCGTCAATAAAGAATAAAAATAACACCTCGCGTTTGCTCAACAAGAATACGAAGAATTACTTGATCAATGCCGAGGTTAATAGAAAGCCGGTCGTGGAAGTTACAAGGGATTGATTTCATGAATTCCTCTTCAATACTTTATAACAGATGGTGACAAATTCAAAATTGCTTGAAGCTTAACCTCTTATTCGTTAGCTGAGGACGTATTCTTTAATTTCATCAATGACATGCTCAATTTCGCTCATATAGGAATTTCCGAACACGCAAAATCCATGAATTGCTCTGTTAAGGCGTTGAATTTCTGCTAGATTTTTAGAAAATTGCTAATGTATCCATGAAGACCAACATTGAACGACATTCAAGTCAAATGCAATCCTCTGAGGCGAAAATGCTCGCTACCGACGTTAACTAGTGTTGAGAAATTTTAGGCCATCAGTGTAGTAACTGCTGTACAAAATTTTTCTCCCAACAAGCTGAAAGTATTGAGAACAATTAAGTACACTGTTGGTGGAAAAATGTGAATTCTTTGGCCATCTGACCAGCACTCAGTTATTTCGGCAGCTACACAGTGACATTTCCTTTCGAAAACTATCGATCATCATCAGCCGACAATCGCACACCTGTTTCATTCACTGATTTTTTTTCCTCCAGGTTAATCCTTGTGCTTTTCGAAATGGTTTCTTCAAAAACTTCCAGCTGTTTGACCATTGCCTTCGTCTGCCTATCACTTTTGTAAAATTCAACTCTTCTTTTCAGTATTTTAAAAAACTGCTGCATATAGAAGGGCGCGTGTGACGCAGTGGTTGGAGGCGCCATTGCGATACGTACGTGGAATTGATCCCTGCGCCCATGGCTCACCAAGCCTTCCATCCCTCTGGGGTCGGCGAATTGGTACCAGACTTGTCTGGGGGGATAGGAGCACTGGCTCGATACGTCGATAGCCACCGCGAGTCATTTGTAAAGGCCAGATATGCATTCAATCATCTCCAACGATACTTAATGAAGTCGAATGCATAGCGCATCCCTCAGGGATTGATCAACGCCGAGAACTTTACCCTTTATCCTTTTATATCGTAATCGTTTATCGTTTTGTAAATACGCTGCATAGCGAAAGAGCAAAGTCTGTCCTGCCGTTTTGTGAAGTTCTCAACTCCTAAAGTCCTTAAAACATAAGGAAAATATCGCCGATTCCATGAAAACCAGTTTCGAGTGTTTTCTATTAGCTTGCAGTTGTACAGCTATTTTTATTAGACATTATCTTTCAATTCGAAGCGCATTTTTCTCATTTTCTTAATTCGCAACGATTTTCCTGTTTCAGAGTTCCAATGTAAGGCCTCCGTTAAACAACAGTGCCATATGAACAGCACGTAGGTTAGTCCCACTCGTAACACCACGGTGAGTAACCTTTCTGTTCGATATGGTGAAGGCCTACATTTGACCTAACATCTTAGCCCACCATCTATTTAAACATTTAATCTTCATTTACTTTTTTCCACCTGAAAAATTAAAGTACTCTAATATAAAATACGTCCAGGCTCTGAGGAAGGTGAAATCGCCGGAACGTCAGCCACCGACCAACAACAACGACAACAAAAACATATACCAACCTCGCACTAGCTAAAGGAGATCACTTTATAGGATCATAAATAAATATATTAACTATATATGCCGAGGTTTATAGAAAGTCGGTCTTTTGAGTTATTAAGAGAAATCCATCGCACTTGTATGAACGACAGAGGAAGGGAAGCCGAACTATTGCAGGTTGTTTTAATGTAAGTGTACACAGCTATGCTAAAAGAAACCCTTAAATAGAATTAAGCGACAGATGGTTCCCATCAGAAATTCAAGAGCGGCCACCTTTTCCATACTCACATCTCTACCATTTACGAAATCACCTTAGCAACAGGTTTCGATGAATGTCAAGTGCATAGTTTAAAAGTTCACCTTTCACTGTGGTTATCAGCTAGAATTTAAGCACCATAGCTCTGCAAGGACTTGTATCCTTAAAGGCTGAGCTAGTTGTAAATCGCCAAATCCTTTTTAGAATCACAAACTATTGGAAAACGGGTAGCAATAGCTCGATGCAACCTTTCTGAGAATTTGAGTGATAAAGCTCACTTCGCGAATAAGTGAACGTCTCGGTATCACGGCAAGCGACTGGAACCAGTGGATTAGGCATCGAAGAGAGTGAAAATTGATTACTGGTGATCAGAGCTCGATGCGCCCTTGACAGCATCAATTGTGCTCGAAGCGGAAACAGAAGGAGCACTCATGAAACGGTTTCATTGCACTGTTTCTACATTGTTCATGTTGTTTCCACAAAAGGAATACATTTTTCGGTTTTGTGTGCTGCAAAACGATTGCAAAATTCCATATAAACACTTAGGAGGAACGAAAATTCGCGTAAATCGGCGTGAACAAGGTTTTAAAGACATTAAAGTCTATCGAGCTCTCCAGCTAGTGCATTCTACTTCAAGGTATGTATGTACACGCCCTCATTAAAAATTGTGATCTTGCTTCCTGATTTGGGAAATGTGTATTGACTCCCTCAGTCAGTGATGTACGTAGTAGGAACAAATGCCAGATTCAGGTTCGCATTATCAGGGAACAGGCAGCTGATGAAGGGGAAAAACAGTGAGAAGAATTCTTAGTGCACGCAGGCTGTCTTACAAAGTGATCTTGCCTTCGTCGGTCTCGCAAACTTGCGTCACTCATACCTAAAACGTCTACAAGTCTTAGAAATGCTAATAATTATAAAATATAAAACTGACAATTGCAGCCAAAGTTTTGAGTGGATATGCCAAAAACCTGGTAAAGGATATTCAGACATCTCAGCCATTATAATTCTTGCTAACCGGACTAATCTCACCAACTACTTTCTACTCCAATTCTTCGCCCTTGTTTGAAGCACCGATAGCAGATTTCTCTATGACCTGTTTTGTTTTCGAATAGAGCAGGATTTACATTTTTACTGCATTTCTCATTTTTTGATCACCTACCTTGTAGCTTTTTTTTAAAGAAACGTGCTCGTTTTATACATTAATAAAAAAAGGTGTTCCATTTGAGTCAATTCATCTTCAAGTTCATCGAAATTTTCTTCCTGATTCCGTTAACGGTAAATGACATGTGTTGGACTTCAAGTTTTGCTCATAGTAAAGGTATTAAAGCATCGTTTTAGAAGCCAATCAACCATTCTTCGCTTTACCAGCTTTGGTAGCAAAGTTTGTGTTATGATTCACCCATTGAGTAATACACTCCATACTAAATTCCTCTAAATCTTTTTAGAAAACACTGTTTTCATCTGATTTACGACCAGATTCTACTTTCGTCGAGATCAGACAATACGTTGATTCAGTGTGAGAGGCCTAGTAAGTGTGACTACATGTATGTTTGGGATATCATCCACGACATTGCATTTGGGATTTGCTAGTACATTTCAGAGCTCTCCGTCTCCTCAACAAATTCATAAAGTCGTGAATGAACTGAGAGAGCAGAAAACAGATCAACTCGGCTTTTACTTTTCGTCCAACATTGTATCGTTTGGGAATAGTTGCCGAATTTCTGCCTTTACGATCACTAAAATTCTGTTGGTTGTTAAGTGTCCAGTGTCCTTGTGTGCTATCACAACAGAAGGAAGAATCAGTTATTTAATGCGCTCCCTTGTAATAAAATTAAACAAGTTAGCAAATGAGCGTTGAGTATTATCATTAAACGTACACGTAGGGGAATATTTATTTGCAGCGAAGCCCTTGTAAGGAATGAAACCAATGCGTATGGTTAGAAAGGTCTTAAACTTGAAAAAAGCCATTTATGTCTAAGAGACATAATTGCTTTCGATGTGAATGAAACCGTGGATATTTCCAAACATCATTCCCCATTGTTTCCACTAAAAGATTTCTTCGCATCGCCTCTATGCAAAATTTAGCCACGAAAAAACAATGGTTCCTTTGAAAGGCGGTGCCTATCATGTAGACATGAGAGCTTTTAGTTTCTATGTCTATTATGATTTTAATTACGGTACCAATCTACTTCAGGTGGACAGCTCTGGCATGACTCTTTCGAGGCTCCACGAAAGGACTACTGTAAAAGTTTCCTCTCTACCGTTTTCAGTCTGCAATACATCGAGAATTTGCACAGTTGATCCAAAATGTCCAGAAAGCACATCATCCTTCTTTCTGTATTGCTCGACCCTAGAAAAGAACAAGTGAATGCGCCATGTGAGTCTTTTTCATTGTGCTATGTGAGTTTCTTTCCATGTTATTCTTTCTTTTCTATTAATTTCAATTCTATGTAAGGTATTCTTTGTTGTAAAGCGATTAATAGTCCTGCCCATTTGATGTGTATCTTCGTGTCAACGACTGGGCTTAGCTTATTTCTTCTCTTTGATTCATCATTCTCTCTCTGTTCCTCTAATTCAGGTCCTTCCGTTTCCCATTCGCTAAAATTCTGCACCATGTCATTCAAATATTTGATTTGTTAGTGATTTTTTTCCTGCCCTTTTTTCTTGATCTAATTCATTCACTTCATAATCTTATTTGTCTGTATTAAGCTGTCCACATGTATTCTGCAACATATCAGATCTTCGTTTTAACCTGTAACATTTATTGTATTAAACATGATAAAATATCCTTCGTTTAATCATTGGAAAAATTTCTATTGAGTGGAAAACTCATGTCAAGCGGTGAGTGTGCGAAGAAGCTATTTTATTTTCAATGCGATTGTAATCCAGCTTTCCTGATTTTCTGTTAGGGTTATGAGGTGCTTGGCTGACTAGATTTCAGTCAACAGCGACCCCTCCAATCTCTAAAGAAGGCGAAGTGCGCCGAAACGTGAGATTTTTTGTGAATAAAGAGTAAAGTAACAGTCTCCATCACATTTCGATCGAATTTTGTTATTGCACAATGTCGATGACTTCTGGTGCAATCTGAGATTCCGTCATATATCATTGGCTTTTAAAGAGGAAAATCAATCATCCACGAAACCAACCAGAAGAAACTGAGAGCAACTAATAATCTGGCTGTTCTCCACAAGAGATCGGTTTTGATTGATTTCACTCGAATATACCAGTGGTATATTTTTTAGAGAAACAAACGAGTTCCATCGATGACACTATGTGAGCGTGGCTCGTCACCAGTATCGAACCCCTTGAATTTATTACAACAAAATAGTAGTTTAATAATAACTTTCCGATACATTTGTTTAGATCGCTTCCAAGGTCACTTTTGGTGCACTTATTCGATCTACTGTATGGCACAGTGGTAGAACAATGTAATATAAAAATAAAGGATAAAACTTTCGACATTGATTAATCCATGAGAGATGCCTCATGTATTCAGCTTCGTTGAGCATAGTTAGAGGTGACTGAGTGCATGTGTGGCCCTTACAATGACTCGCGGTAGGCTAACGATGTATCAAGCCAATGCCGCTCTTCTCTCAGACAAGTCAGGTTCCAATTAGCTTAACCTGGAAGGATGGAGGGCTTGGTTGCCCTGGTGCAAGGGATCTAATCAGGATGGAGGACTTGATTGGCCTGGGACGGGATCGAACCAATGTGTACTGCAATGAGCCTCTAACCACTGCACTACGCGCACAATCCAATACAGCATATCTTCCTAATAATCCTTCAGCGTTATTGCTACAGAGTATTCCCAGGTATCTACCAGTATTTACGACAACAAATAATAATTCATATCGCAACCTGCACTTCATTTGAGAGCAAACCTATGTAAGTAAATTTTGTTACCTTCAAAACAGCTTAGTTGCAAATTAGATCTTCATAGTGACAATAGTAGTTATTTCTTGCAATCTGAAATTTTGTAGTGCACGGAGTGGAACTGACTTCACTGGAGCGTCACACCAATGCAGCGATCTTAACCAACAATATCGCATAAAGACGGAGGGTGTTTCGTTGATTGCCATCCAAGATGAGCTGTTTTCATGGTAACAATCGATACTGTGGACGATAGACCCCGGCATCGATAATGAACAATTTATAGAAATCCTAAGACTGACTTTCTTTTAACCTGAGCATTCAATAATACACTGTTTTCTTGATGAGCAAACACGAGGATATTAACAGCCTAACCGTTCTCTACTAACTGTTAGCAACCTCGCCTTTGCTAATCAAGAAAATAATGTATTATTCATTAATAACTTGGTTTGTAGAAGTAACTGGTTTTGGCAATCGACTTGAATCAAAGTCGCCCTGGTGAAGACGATGGCGCTGAAACGTTAGCAAAATCAAAACTTTCGACCTTGTTTAAACATATCGAAGCAAGCGAGTATTGTCCGATTTAATGAAAATCGGTGTTCTCTTCAAATGCTGAACACATCCATGAAATACGATTATCCCACTAAGCTTTCCTAAATATCTTAGGCTCTTAGGCTTAAACGTTCTTATGTAGTCAAGTAGTGAGCCAGTTTGTGTTGGATAATGCAAAACTAAATTTGAGATGTGATACTTCCGCGAAACAATAACTTTCTCGAATAATTCTTTGTATTCTTGTTGAGCAAACGCGAGGTGTTATTATTATTCTTTATCGAATCTTTGCCAGCATAGCTTTAGAGGACCCATGGAATCGAAATCATTCTGATTCAAATAATGATACTGTAATTTCGACTAGATAATCTATAAAATCCAGCCAGCTTCACTAACACTACATAGTATAATCTCGTGCTGCTAAATTGCCCTTGTCTTCAGCTGTACTTTTACGTCGACCAAATTCATGAATACCAACGGTAACACTTGGTTAACACTTATGCAAAACGCTCTGACAAAGCATCCATTGAAGAGCGATGCAAACAATTAACAAAAAAAAGATACAACAGATGAAATCTACTGTGCTTCAAACCATCAAACGGGAAAACAATAAAGGTGTAACTAATATGAAATGTAAGGCCAATTGCCGCTACGGTAAACATCCGGACCTAATCGTTTCATCTCTAACAGTTCAAGACGTAGATGTTAAAAGATATTGGTAAAGATGGTTATGTGTAAATTTTAGAGTAACCTCACACGTAGAAACGGAACGAAAACAATGTGTTCAGAGAACACCAGAAATAAAGCATGTAGAAATCTAGCAAAGCAACGACAAAGAAAAAGGTTCAAGTGTGATAAAAACAACGACTAAGAAGTATGAATTACAGTGCGCAAAAGATCACGGATAGGCAGACGTTTGATGAAAAATGCTCAGAATTTCAACTATGTTTTCAGGTTTTAAAAGGATCCACATGCGAAAATCTGAACCAACGACAAGCATATTAAGTGAGAATCATCCAAATGCAATAAGAAGCGTAACTGAATTAGGTTTGATTCTCTTCTGCCAATACATCCCCTACAGGTCTACCTTCCTTCTTCGCTCGGAGATACGTCTGATAATGTGGTGATTCCTTAAAGAATGCAGTAAGCCTCTTACGTCGAGAATAACATTATCATTTATTCATCATTATTCACTAGAAAAAACGATTCAAAAGACGCTTAGATCTTCGCCGCGTGCACTTTGAATTGGACGCAACTCATGAAGGTCACTCTGCTTCCTACTTCATGCATCTTATATTTCAACTTTTTAATTTTTTTAAAATTTCATACATTATCTAGTTTCCCTATGTATCTTCCCCAATTTCACAATCGCGGAGAAGTTTGTTGTGTTACGAAAAGAGATCTCTATAAACGTTTCGGTCGTCGGCTTCACAACATTTCTCCTGTACACATTGGCATATTGTTATCTTCCATTACCACTCAGTCGTAAGCACAGCGGGTTTCAAAAATTGTAATGTCACCAAAGACATTATGCGGGAACACACTGATGAGCTCGCAATCTTTGTACATGCGTCAGAATATCTTATTTCCCACAACACCAGAAACAATTTCAGTCGTAGAACTTATCCTAGAATGCTTTTCACCAGCAAAAGTTTCACATCACTAGATGAGCAAATCCTATGGAAACATGTTTTTGTCGAAATTTGAACCCTACAGAATAGCTCCTTTCGGAGGATTCCTGATACACCATCTGTTTTTGGGAAGGCATTGACTGAATATATAATTTATAAAGAACAAAACCTTGTGCGACACAAGAAATAGCCAGGAGGAACACACGCTAAAACCAATCCATACAGGCTAATGTGCCCATCTTCACAATGAGTGGAATGAAGCTCATGTGAGCTGTAGATTTTATCACTCCAAACTAATGAATGAAATCCAGAACATAAGCACTGGTATGACTACTAAAGAATGCCCGTTCTGTGAGCCTTAGTAACCTAACAGATCAATTTTGGAAAAATTCAGCATTCATTATTTATTTACCTTGAAAATCCTAATTTTCCTCTGAATCCCACGTGCATTTTCCTTGTAAACATTCCTTGGATCTGCAGCCATGGCCTGGAGCGAAATAAATTCAAAGGTGCAAGCGGATGAAAACCTATTTTTCGAAAATCAAACGGAAAAATCACTAACTGCGTAGTCTTCCCCATGTGAATCTATTAAGCCAGAACAAAATATGATGTCCTTCGGAAGTAGTTTGTATAGACGGTCACGACTTGAAGGTGTCTGAAATAAAAGAATTTATGGTCTACAGCAAAAACTCGCAAAACTTCATTAGAAATCGAGTAACTCAACACTTCAACTTGAAGGTTAGATGTGTATTCGTCCTATTTCTCTGTTTTGTTGAAAACTCAAAATAACACAATCTTGTACTAGAGACTTTTCGCAAACGAATTCTATATATATTAAGAACGATGAACGAAAAGAATTGTAAAATGGACTCCACGAGAATGCAGACGTCCCTTAGAACGCACACCTACAGGTTGGGCGGACGACGTGTTCGTAAACAACGTTAATCAGCTGTACCCGCAGCTGCAGTTATTTCGCAGATCACGGTATCAGAATCGCACGCGTTACCATGCTCCAGCAAAACCACCACCATGGACGACGATTGCGACGGAAAGAAAAGAATGGCAAATGTGCTGGGGTCCGCACAACTCGTAAAGACCGGCCGTTGAACTATCCGAGAAAGTACAGATATTAAGTTGCTCAATACAAAATTTCCGATTTCGCAACATGAATTTCCCAGGTGCCTTTTTCCTTATTACTCTTCTTCATTTAAGAATAATTTGAACACCATTTCAAAGATATGAATTCGATCTTCAACATGCTATAATAGCTTGGTCGGATTTTTTTCTGCTGCAAATACGTTTCAAACTATTTTTCGAATATAATGGAAGATATTATTTGCAAAAAAAAAAGATGTTACAAAGTGTACGCAACACTGCCAGTGGCTGCTGGACACACTAACACATCGTGGGCAATATGACAGGAATCTTGTAAGATTGATACGCGGTTTAAAAAAGCAGCCTTTTAACTTAAAAAAAACACATAGCAGTTCAAAGTGAGCTTTATCAATTAAAAGCAGAATACTAGAATCTACAGACTTTTGTCAACAAGAAACAACTTTTCATATTCCACCAAAAGGAAACTCACATTTTGTGAAGGAAACAAATCATACCTCTTTCTCATTTCCTTCCTTTCAGTGTCTTACTTGGGATAGAGGAAAGGCATAAACAAAAGCAATTTCATCCATAAGATGAGGTCCCCAATTCATGACTGCCTTAGATTGTGTGGTTCACGGTTAAGAAGAAATCGGAGTTTCTATCCTTTCTTTCTATTTCTTTTTTCTTGAGAATTCAAACAATGTGAAAATGAACGTAACACTTTGCAGAAGTTATGTATTTCCATAGAGCGTTAGCTCAAATTCTCCTCCGCGGGTCAGCGCCATCTCGTCATGCGGACGTGTTCACCAAAGCGGTCTCACGTAAACTGTTCGATAATTCGTAAAAACGTTGCTACCACGCACTAGTGGAACGCCTTCCAGCTACTATAAACTCTTTGTGAAAGTCAAAAGCTCAATAAGTGGATCTTGCGAACCACATGTTAAACCATGCTGAGTAAACGTAGGCACAAGAATATTTCAAGTTAAACGAGCGTAATAAATTGCAAAATCGACAATACTAAACAATCCAATACCAGTTAGTTGGACAACGATACCAAAATCTAAAAAAAAAAAACAAAAGCTCTTAGCGTTGATCAAACCCTGAGGGATGCGCCAACGCATTCGACCTCATTAAGCATCGTCGGAGGTGACTGAATGCATATCTGGCCAGCACAATGATTCATGGTGCCCTACCGATGTATCGAGTGAGTGTCTCTATCCACTTGTACAAGTCTGCTACCAATGTGCCGACGCCTGCGGGATGCCAGACTTGTTGAGTCCTAGGCGCGAAGATCGATCCCCAGTGTATTGTAGGGCGTCACTGATAATTGCGCTACACGCGCCCATAGCAATATTAACAAACAAAAACAAAAACAGAAGAAAGTTTAAAGAATAATCGAGACAAAATATGCGGAACAATCATAAAAGCGGCTCTATCTTTTAAGCTCACTTTTCAATTTCATTCCAATTTCATCTGGATGTGAAAATAACAAGCAACGAATAAGTATAAAGTGTATAGTATAAATGTGTACATGGAAAACATCCTACATAAAATGGCAGTCAGACAATTTTGTGTAAAACTAACCAATTTATGCATTCGTGCAACATTCTGTTCCAAGAATCTTGTTCAAAAGTTGTTACACTAAGGTTTAACGATCTTGTTATACGCTATTACATTGACTTCACTCTAACTGAGCAGTGGAGAAAGCATGGAACACTAGAACTTACCTGAAGAGCAAAAAAAAAAATAACGCTGCAAAGTTGAACATTTAAAAGAAAACGCTATTTGTTTGTTTTGAACTACAAACCGTCGGTCTAGAGAAGTGATGTTGTTCAATAGGAAGTGGAGTGATGAGCCTTCTATGAGCGGTCGAGGCATCTGATTTCTTTTCGGAAACCACATTCAGTTGAGCATTCTCTGTTGTCTTCTATAAACAAGGGCAGTGATTACCGGAACCTTTGTAACACTTAAAGAAAACAAATGTGCGCGTTCTCATAAAGTTTTAGTGATTCACACAGATTTTCATGCACAAACACTGCGAACACCCAATCAATACGCATAACTATAGTTGGCGATGTGCTTTGCAGAATTTATCGAGTAATCCACATATTCCTTACCACACATATTCTGCTATAATGACAATGTAGTTTCTAACAACGTTCCCGGCAATTACCACCTCTTTATCAAACAGCAAAAATTCATCGAAAAGTTGGAAACATAGTCCATTTCGATGCTAATCAAAACATTTGAAGTCAGTGGATGATAGAAGAAAGCAGTGTCTATTGAGTACTCTTAGGCCAGGTAACAAAAAACGTAGGACCATATTCCTACATTGTCCTTTATAAAAATGCCTTTATAAAGACGAAACAGCTTGAAATTTACAAGAATAATGCTGATGAACTCGAAAATGAACCTTTCAGCAATTGTACCAAGCCAGACTGCTACAAGACTCGCAGATGATAACAGCTCTCACGGAAACTTGTGCACATCTTTTGAAAAACCCACCACAGTCGGATCGCCTCCAGCAGTACTATGCATGATATTTGTGTATACATGTGCAACCAATTTTTCAACGTTTTGGGCAAATTGTGTTGGTGATGTAGATGTAGTTGTATCACTTGAGGTTTCTGAAATAGACATGAGGAGACGACAATTAACAAAGTGGTCTAAGGCAGTATCTGTATGAAAGCAGAAATCCACCGCAACATACTTTCACTCTCCTTGATCTGTGCTGGCATTTCTTCAACTTGAATAGGTGTTGGCGATTTTTCTCCATCAACCTTCTGCGGGTTCACTAAGTCCTGAAAAAACGTACCAATACTCGCCTCTAGAAAACTCTTCATCTGTTTTTGTTTATTAATTAAATTTGAACCGGCTTATCAGAAAATCACCGGCGAAACAGTCACGGAAGGTAGATAGTCCTGGACAAGTTCTCTATGTTGGCCGTTCGTCTCCATGTGTCCATTCGTTTTAGACGAAGATTCATCCTAAAACTTAGCATAAATAACGGCTAGGTGCCATCGTGGCTCACCCAGTGCCAATAAACCGCGTTTTTTCAGGGCCTTTAAGTGACAACAAAAAGGATTCCATCCTTGCGAGGCACTCCTACCCCTGACTACGGTCACAGATCAAAAATCACAGAACGCGTGCGATTTGAAGCTTAAAGGGAGTTTTATACCCCAATGCTGCTGACCACGAAAACATTACGATCCCCCCCTCCTCCCTCCCCCCCCGATTAGCTTTTTTTTTTTGCTGCTTAGACAATTTCAACGATAGTTTTTTGCAAAGACTTGACAGCATGCCCACGACAGACGATGAGTCAGGTTTTGCCCGAAAGGAAGAAACTACTTTCTACAGAATCTAGCTTACAAAAAACCGATAGGGAAACGAGTTTGAAAGCCTCATTGAATTCCGCAGTGATTTTCCTGCAAGCTGTACAGACAGTGCAGCCTGGAACCTGTTGCTGATAAAAAGTGCATGCGATGCTTCACTCTTGGGGAATAACTTTACCTGGTAGGAGTCATGTACAATTGTAATTTCGCATGGTGAAGATACTAACGAGCTAGTCATAATGCACTAAAACTGGTCCTAAAGTGACTTCAAGGTAATAATGTCCTATAATATTAATAGAATATAGTGCAATGGCTTATAACACAAAGAATGGATGTCCGAAACGTACTTCTACAAAGTTATCACTGTAGTGGCCTTTGCAATAACTGTTAGTTTCCTCTGGTTTGTAATCGTCTTTAGACACCTATAGTAATAAAGAAATATCATTTGCTGTATACAGATTGATAGAATCACAAAGCAGACATCTCCCCCACCAAAAAAAAAAAAAAAAAAAAAAAAAAAAACTGAACGTCAAATGAACATCGTTCAACGCTTACATTTGCTTAACTAACTTTTATTGTATTTTAACCCACCACTGAATCAAGATTTGGCATTTCTACATGCGGAGCAGGTTCATTGACACATGTAAGATCTTTAGCGTGAACCATGTCTCCATTCGCAAACTCCATAGATTCATTTTCGTCCTTTTTAGTATCTTTGTCGTCTTGGCCCTTAATTTAAATGCGTAATCGATTGTCAAAAAATAAAGATTTACAGCTCACAAATGCCAATGTTTGTCTCCACTCCTTTGTTTTTCAGTTGTTGTGAAGAACAACTTTGAACTCAAGAGAACTACATTGTTATAAAAGCGATTTAAAAAAATATCTCGCAGCCAATGAAAGCATCGATCTTAGCGTCGAAATATATCGTTCAGAAAAAGGTGCAGAGAAATCCTAACGCCTTCGTGAATCGTACCTGAATCACCTCCCTGTGCTTTTCATGTGGTTTATGGATGTTCTGGACGTCTACGTGTGGTACAACATTGGTAACAACGGTCTCATGATCATCATTGTGAAATCCAGAATCGCTTTCACTCGTCCTTTTTTTCTTACCTCCCTTCTTTTTCGCGTGCTGAATTTTTCTGCGTAGAAGACTATGAGATATAGACGCTTCGTGTAACTTAACGTTTACCTCTTTATTATAACTATACAGCGCACTTCTTGACATTTTCAAAAATTATCCCCATATATTCCAGCGCCATACAAACAAAGTAATTTTAATTCGCGCACTACACTCAACTTATTCTCTTACATCGGCCATCATCGAACAATCTGAGCGAACAACAGTAAACTTCGTTCGTGCCCCTTCACATCAGAACATTCAGGTGAACCCCATGTACTTAGTGGGAACCGAGGAAATAACCGTTTTTTTTTTGTTTTCGATCAGATTAAAACCAAAAACAGATGTGCTTTTTCTTTGGTAACATAATTTTACTCTTAAAAGCTCATTCGAGTTGGAAATGTCGAACCCTTGCAATAAATTATACATCCACACGAACTGCTAAAGGATAAGAAAGATAACGTTCGCAGCGTTGATCAATCCTTGAGCAATGAACCATGCATTCGACTTCATTAAGCACCGTTTGGGAGTGACTAAACGCATATCTGGCCTTTAGAATGACTCGCGGTAGCCTACCGATAAATTTACAGCAAATTATATGAGAGACATTATCGATTTGGACACAAACGATTTACGAATTGATTGAAAAGCGTAAATATGAGTGGAAATAAAGTACCTGCCCAAACCTCATATAACTAGGTGAGCTTTCAACAAAATACACGAGTGTGTAAAATCCTAGAAACTAGACCTACCTTGCCGTCTTCATGTACAGCCTTATCCGCAGTCGTTTTGGAAGCCGTGACGTCAGCGGCTTTCGTGGACGTATCTTTTGTATCACTTGGCTTCGTTTCTTTCTTTTGCCTCTTTTTCTCCACCTTAACTGTTTCGATCTATCATTCAAACAAAAAATCTGATGGGTTTTATCATTTACCATCTGCATGTTCATGAATTATCCCGAGGTCACAATTTTAAGCTGTGAAAAAGTCAGTTATGCCTTTCTAAACTTGTGTACATGCAATGCAAAATAACACAACCTCTTCTTCAGAGCTCGAGAATAGAGCAGTTCGCTTATCGGTTTGTGATGGCTTTTCCTAAAATTTGAAGTTATAATAATAGATAGAAGGACAGCCAACTGAGCAAGCAGGGTTTCGAAAAGGATTTAGTACGATGGACCACATTCACACGATAACAAGGCTCATTGAAGTATCGCAAGAGTACAAAAGACCGCTCTGTCTCAATTTCGTCGACTTACAGAAGGCCATTGATTCAACTGAAATAGAAGCAGTCATGGAAGCCCTTGGTAGTCAAGGAGTACCTACTCAATACATAAAAATTCTTCGTGAGCTGTACAAAAATTTCACAGCCAACATTTCACCATTCTACAACGATATTAACGTTGACGTCAAGAGAGGAGTTAGGCAGGGCGATACAATCTCGCCAAAAATATTTACCGCCACCCTCCAGAACGTCATGCGAACATTGGAATGGAACAATATGGGAGTGAAAATCGACGGTTGGCAGATACATCACTTTCGCTTTGCTGATGATATCGTTCTTATAACATCAGACATTAACTAAGCGGAACGTATGCTTGCGGACTTCGATAAAGCGTGTGGAAAGATTGGTCTTCGACTAAATCTCAAGAAAACGATGTTCATGAAGAATGGATTGGTTTCGTTTGCCCTATTCACGCTCAACGGAACGAAATGTTTATCTAGGTCGGGAAATCAACATGATGAACGACTTTGCTCCAGAGCGGAGCAGAAGGAAACGAACGGCTTGGGGAGCTTTTAAGAGCACCGAGGATATGGTGAAGAGAACAAAGAACATCCGACTCCATGCCCACCTTTTCGACTCAACGGTTCTTCCTGCTCTAACGTATGCCTCAGGCCCCGGTCGCTACTAAGCAGGATGAAAGATCACTCAGCGTTATCGAACGCGCAGTCGAAAGGACGATGCTAGGAGTATCCCGTTTCTGGGCCACTCTTGCACGCGACAGGGAAAAATGGAGGATTTACTGGCACCCGCTCGAGTCACTCGACGATCAACGGGATTACAGGTGATACAGGTGATACAGGTGAATAATAGAGCGCTTCAGAACGGACATACGTTCTTGTGACAAAGAGTTAAACAGTTGCACATAATACATAATCTTGTTTAGGTAAGCCTGCGAACATATACAACAGATACAGTAACCTTCGTGACACGTTGCTCGCTTTCATTCAACTTCTCAACATTCATCGCATTCGCTTTCTCTTTATTGACAACCTAAAACAAGCATGAAAAATAACGCTAGTAAAGGAACCTGGAGTTCATTATTACTAAGAGAACCTGAAGGAAGAAAAAATCAACAAATAGGACATACTTCCTGTTCTTTTTTAGTCTTCTCAGCAGCTTTGTTCTCTAACTCCTGCTTCTTAGCAGCTTCTCTCTGAATTTTCATTTCCTTTTTCTGCATCTGCTGACGTTTCTGATGTTCAAGCTCCTCTTTACGTTTTTTCTCTTCGTCTCTCTTTAGTCTACGCTTTTCTCTCTAAATATGCCGAAAACAGATATTCGTTGTTTAAAGCAACACAAGTTGGAATTCCAAAGAAAACACCAATTCGCTAACAATACGCTAACCTCCTTCTCTTTCTTCTCCTGTTCCAGTCTACGAATCTCGTCGTTGCTTCGCTTCGCTAACAATCTCTTCTCTTTTTTCTTTTCAGCGCGATGAGCGTACTCTTCATCGTTCACCGAAAACAGTTTTCTCAATTGTTGTTGAACAAGAACCATGCAAATCTATTGTCCACGAGTTGTCCAATCTATTCTACGAGTATAGTAATCGATTTATCTATACCAGTACTGGTCTAAAATGCTACTTTTATAGAGTAAGCTGAATGCAGACCGATATCGAAATGTCCATTATACAGATGCTGTACAAAATAAATTGCAAATGAAGTGCACTCTGCTCGGATCACCGCATGTCATTAGGTTCGTGTGGAAATAATGGCAGATCCATAAAGTTTACAAACGAATTTAATAATAATTTTTTCACCTTACGTATGTTATGGCTCCAGGCTGTCTAAAAGTACCTCTTGCTCTATCATTTGACATATAATCGTTTTTTTAGAACTTCGTTTCCAAAGATACCAAGTGGTGATCTCGAGTAGCCGGAATCACATCGCTTTCCTTCACGAGTTTTAATTTGCATATGAAGCTACTGTAGAAAATCGAAATGTCGTTAAGGATAAGCACACAATGCCACATGTGGTTCTTGACGTCTTGTATTGGAAATGTGAGCCTTCAGGATGGGGAAAGAGTTGGACGTCTGCCGGCAGCTGAGCACGACCATCCGAAGTCAATAATCGAAACTACCATATCGAAAACTAATTAAAGAGTTGTCGAAGAACTCAACATTCACGACCTTATCATTCGTCATCTGCAAGACATTGGAATGTGAAAGAGCTCAATGTGTGCATGAAACGAGATCGCCGTTACGATCTGCTCTTCGATTTAACACAAGGAATATGGCGCACTGTGACATTAAATGAAAAGCTTATCCTATAAAACTCTGGAAATTGGGCTACTCTTGCCCGCGATAGGAAAAAATGGAGGATTTACTGGCGCCCGCTCGAGTCACTCGACGATCAACGGGACTACAGATGATACAGGTGATCCTATAAAACAATGGACGACGGTTAGCTCAGTGTTTGCAAAGAGTTGACACTCCCAAGCATATTCTAGGACCTAATTTGCACCAAAAAGTGGACAAAATTACTTTCTCGTTTTAAGTCGAGGAAATCATTCAATACAAGTCTTTAGTCTTGCCCAAAAAATGGCAATAAATATAACTTCTAAAACAGGAGCAGTGTATGTACCCAGACTTGGACAACAAAAGAGGTTCGACACTCGTGGATAACAATGCTCGACCATACGTTACATTAATAACCCCGAAAATCTTGAATGAGATGGTCTAAGAAATTCTACCTCATCCAACATATTTTTCTGACCTTCCGCTAACCAACAATTAAGCATCTGAATATTTAATATCTAAGAAAACCGTCAACAACAGGGATCGCTGCTAAAATCTACCAAATTTGTCACCTTAAAAGATGCAGCACTTTACTTTATCAAAAGATGGTCCCTATCTCTACTAATAACGTTTAAGCCGAAGCTTGTTTAAGCCGAAATTTAAAAAATTAAAATTCACGGTCCAAAATCTCAATTACTTTTGGATAAGCTAAGAGATGGACAGAATTAACGACTGATTTAAATTTGTCTGTACAAACCTCTTTCAGTGGTGATACCTTTTTAATGCCCGAAGATTGTTTCCTCATTGCCACCTCCGCACTGTAGATTAGTGCATGGGCCCTGAAGATCAACGATTTCTTCCAGCGAATTTCTACTTTGTGCTTTTGAAGACCAACTACTGACATCGTGTTCTTCAGATGGCATTATCTAGTACTATAATTTTAATTCAAGTATCTATGTCAATCGCATATATTTATAAGATGAATACCACTGAAAGTGACCCGTTCAAGAACTACATCACAGAATAAATAGGAAATTAACCGTTACGCCAATCTCATTGTCCCTTAATCTCAATCTTAAATGGGCACAAAAAGCGCAGTGCTCGGAGCCCCTGCGACACATATAAGATTGATCCCGCGAGAAAGGCTCACCAAGCCCCCATCCCTCGAAGGTCGGTAAATAGGTACTATACTTGTCTGGGAGGATAGCAGCACCAGCCCGATACACTGATAGGCTTCCGCGAGTCACTGTAAAAGCCAGATATACATTCAGTCGCCTCCAACGATGTTTAATGAAGCTGGATGCATGGCGCATCCCTCATAGATTAATCAACGCCGAGAACTTCATCGTTTTTTAAAATCAAACTTATTATATCAAACATTAAATTCACTAAGAGATACGTTCCAGAAAACGTAATATGACAATGTCGACACTCAAAATTCAATATGATACAGCACCTGTCATTTGCATAAAAAAAACAAAATTCACTGATTATGAGCACTGAGTGATGGCTTAATGATTTTCACCGCCTGATTAGGACTGTGCAAGAATTTCTGCTACAATTCCTTTACTACTCACCATTGTTTGCGTCTGAGACGTGCATTTTTGATCAGTTTTCCTCGATTTCGTCGGGTATTCTTTCCATGATGATTAGTATGAGGTCGTTTTACGGAACGGGCTGATCGCATCGAGATACCTGATTAATGCTATGCTCCAACTGGAAAGTAGAATAGACTCGTAACAGCTTGAAAAAAAAAGGGGGCAAGGAAACAAAAATCGATTTCTGTGCATCATGGAGAGAAAGCACTGCAACACGACTTCACACATCAGTACAATTAAATTTCGCCTAGATGAGCATGCACCGAGTGTTTTTACAAGGACAGAAAACAAAACTACATATGTATTCCATGTCTTCTCCAATAAGCAGAAACGAGGTTGGTATTGAAGAAAATATTATTGAAGAAATACATTATTCATTGAAGAAAACACCGAATCAATGCCGAAGTTAAAAGAAAGTCGGTCATGAGAATCGCTACGTGAAGTGCCAGTAAATATGGATTTACCAACGCAAGCCAAATCTACACAAAGTATGACAGTACAATATCGATGATCGAGTAATCCCAGTGAAGTGACGGAGGAACAGTGATCCACCTTCAGATGGTAAACAGAAGTCCATGCGACCGGCTTCACTGACCTTTCGTATTTTTCGCACAGATCACTGCTTTAAGCCGATCGATCACAGAGCGCGAAGTTTGCTGTCATCAGCTGAACAGCTTGATGGGGAATAACTACTAATAATTAGTAACTTTTCTACGGACGTAGAAGACGAACGATAGTTAAGTGAGGTTTAGTATAACTTCTAGCTCTCAAGTGTTGGACAACTCATTAGGTCAACGCAGTATTTGCACTGAAAATTTGCGACAGATCTGCAAAGACAATGAGGGTCCCACTTTTCATTTTTTTTCCGTTATTCTTCTTGTCATTGTATTCTGCTGGATATCACCTGCATCAGCGGTAGGTTCTGCTCGCTCTAGGAATTTGCTGAGCATCAAATCATTCTTCTATGGTTTCAGTGAAGAATTCTGAACATGGAGTTGGTGCTCTTCCTGCTGTGCGTTTGGCTTTCCGTGAAATCAAGCCGTCAACGGATATCGTCCATCGGTTGTCGTTCATACACCTGACGTGTCCGGCCCACTTTATATTCGATAAATTGGTGTGTCGAAAGGCGGTCTTCAATTCTTGATCACTGATCTAGGTTGCAGCTTCGGATCCCCTCTCTCACTTGCCTGATACGGGTTACATCGTCCTTTCGACTGCGCTTTTGAACGCTGAGTGGTCTTTCATTCTGCTCAGACAGCCGTCTCTAACGCATACATTATGCTTGCAAAAATTGTGGAATCGACAAGATGGGCACGGAGTTGGGTATTCTTTGCTCTCTTCACTATGTCTTCGATTCTTCTGAAAGCTTCCCAAGCCGCTCCTGTTTTCCTGCTCAACTTTGGAGCTGAATCGTTCATCATGTTCATTTCCTGCCGTAGATAGACGCAACCGGAGAGAATGCGATCGGCTTCACTGACCTTTCGTATTGTTCGCACAGATCACTGCTTTAAGCCGATCACCAAGCCCGAAGTTTGCTGTCATCAGCTGAACAGCTTGATGGGCAATAACTACTAATAATTAGTAACTTTTCTACGGACGTTGAAGATTGTCGAATGGACAACTCACCTGTGCACAATGCAGCATAGCTTCCGAAAATTTGCCACGGGACCTTCTCTAAACATTCAATAGGAAACCCACTTTTCCTTTTTTTATGTCGATCTTCTTGATCTATGTCTTTCGCTCGTTAACCACATGGCCCTTTCTGCGATTTTTCACGTCTAGAAAGGCGTGAAAAGACAGCATCAAGAGAAATGTTCGTTGTAATGTTGGTGCAGAGCAAGCAACATTTACCATCGCATTAATGCATTTTGAGTAGATGCGTAGTCTAAGTCCAGTACTAATAAATTTCTACGGGGTCCCAATTTTGATATCTCTTGGCTGTACCTTCATTTCCAAAGTGTTAAAATTTAAAACATTTCTTCTTCTAAAAGACAAAATCGGGAACGGGATTTGTTCCCTTAGCTTCCCTGTAGCAAGTAATGTTAAAGTGACCTTAGCAAACAGAACCCGTTAAAATTCTTGAAAGTCCCTGATTTAGCATTCCTTTAGCTGGTCAAAAGCCCTCTGCTTAATTAATTCTGATCTGTGGGATTAAATTAGATTCTGAAAAATTACAGCATGCACTTCTTAAATTTAGTTATTAACGTGCGCTTCTGTCCAGTTTTTTCAATGTAAATAGTAAGAGTGGACATTTTCGAGAAATAGCTATCCGAGCAGGCCTCGGCAACACGATCCTTCTATCATATATTTGAAGAGGAAAGGAAGTTGCAGCATAAGATTGAAAGATTTACGAAAAAACCACTGATGCGCAGATGCTAAAATAAACAACACATTCTTAGCAATATAAGCTCCAAAAGGTTTATGCATGGTCGACAATTTAACCATACAGCTTTAGGCAACCACATCTCAGCTCAGGATGGATGCAGCGCAGTGGTTTTCCCGCAGTACACGGTTGGTCGTTGGTTCTCCGCGAGCCCACTAAGCCACCATCACTCCGGGATGGTAATTTGGTGCCACGCTTGATTAGGATAATAAAAACATTAGTATGATACATTGGTGGACCACCGAAAAGAGACATTTAACAAACAAATTTTGTTTTCCGACAACTACTGATAACTTTTCGTTAACGAGAGTGGGTGAGGAGTTGACAGCTTGATAACTGCATAACATAGAAGAGGCTTTACTATGTTTAACTCTTATTTATTGCCCATTCTTATTTCACGGCAGAAGATAACGTGTAAGACTTTGCTCTCTCTTTCTTTCTCTCTCTCTCTCCCTATATATATATATGTTCCACTTGCAAAGATCTTCAGTATCTGGATCTTATTTTTAATCCTGCCAGGTTTGCTGCAATTAGGCCAAGCATCAGTGTTTCTTTTTTTCTCTTTTTAAGCAAAGTGATGGAGGATCAATGTGAATATCATCATTGAAAAATTGTGGTGCATAGGGCCGAGGCATCGAAGACATTGACATGCAGAGATGCTTTCATGGTAAATGGTTTACCTTTTCTTTCTGGTAGATGAAAGTTTTTTCCAGCTTTTCCCAGACTGCACCGAATCCTTCAGATGGAGAAGGACGAGTACAGAATGATAGTTCTTAACAGTTAAGATTGCGAAAAAATGAAAACAGAATTTGAATTCCTGCCATTCCCAACACGAACCGGAAGCTGTAAACATCAACGTCACCATTCGGGGACACCAACGCGCTTTAATTCACGAAATTCCATTTATTCAAGTGCTTTCATGTTCGAAATAGCAGCCTCGACAAAAAAAGCAAGAAAAGAACGAATTCCGGGCTTCATAAAAACAAAGGTTGGTCACGCCAGAATAGAAAAACTTGTTTCTTGTAAGACTAGATCCCTAGGTTCTTATTTGAACCCAAGTTTAATGCCAGCTGAGATATGCTCAGTTAATGTTGGATGCAACCACAATTTTCGCGCTCTATGGGAAGAAATCAATTCACGTCGAAATCTCAGCGTCAACTACTTCTCCAGTATTTACGTGGAGTAGCATGGATGGTGCTATCCTAAGGTGTTGGAAAACGCCGAATGCTTTATCAATCATTTATTTCAGCTCGTAATTGACACTGCTAATCGGAACAAAAACTACTAGAAAGGTCCACGTCAAAAAGACAAAAACCTTCTTCATCTAGCTATATAAAGCAACCTTGGTTTCCTGGGGCCCACAAATCGTTTAGCGCTTCCCGTCGTTGGAACTCTTACGTGAAGCAGTCAAGCGTTTGAACAAACGGATTCCACCTAACAGAACATGATGATATCCCTAACTGTGTCGTTGATAGGAGCAGTTGTTGCCCAAAAATGCTGTAAGGCAGACATCGCTCACTTGAAGAAAATGAAAAATCTAAAACTAGTCTTTCGGTACGAATACTTTCACTTCCACTATTTTTAGTAGTAATAGAGACGTGAGTAACTAGCTAAGCATTGCAACGTCACAGGCTTGGCTTCGGAATGAAAATTGATCCCACTGTGTAAAGGAACGCCCGTTGTACAATGCGTTTGGACACTAGTGAATACCTTTAGAATGCTATGAGGCGGAAAACCATTGGAGGCTTAGCATATCACATTAGCGAATCGAAAGAGAATATGACAATTTCTTGAGCAACACTGAAAAATAAGCAAAACACTGCTTCGGTTTACTTACACTGATCGGCAGCACAAAAAGAATAGTACGTTCGGTGGAAATCACTAGTTGTTATTAATGTAACATAACATGCCAAAAAAAATTCTACTGTCGTCACATTTTTGTTGAAACATTGAAGGAAGTGATGACGTGACACAGATAAAAATACCGAAGCAACACAGCGAACTGCAACGGGATTTCAAGGAAATGTGACCTGAATAATAATCACACGTGGTGGGACCGATCACATCAAAATTCGGAATACTTCGATAATGCTCCAGTAAGTGAATCTTGAATCTTCAAACAGCACCACAAGGACAGGTCCAAGTAACAATGAGTAACAGTAGAAGAACGATTTCTCATGAGGAAATCTCACCTTTCTGTTACAACTTTTCGCTTCTCGCTGCTACGCACACATGACACACCCAGACTGTGAGAGGTTGAGAATGCGGCCGCCTCGAATCGATGCGGGTGCATAGAGGGAACGCTGATAGCTCATGTTTATAACTCTGTTCATCCCAAACTGTATACGAGGATTACGAATATTTCGGTATTGTAACGAAATCGAGGATTCGGTGCAATCGGACCGTGCTTATACAACATCGGGTGATGAAATGATTGCCCGCCGTGACTAGTCTGTGTTGTGATGGTAGCAGCATGTTATAAGTAATCAAACACTATACACAGAACGAACTCAGTCAATACTAGTCTCTATCGAAAGATAAAAACCACGGTCAGCAAAGTATTCAGTGTTTGTAGCAGGAAAACCTCGTTGAGATTGAACATTGGCGTCCTTTGAACACAATTTGATTCACTTCACTCGCTTGCAGAAAAAGATCTGAGTAGAATATACACAACCTAGTGTTCGCTTTATGTCATCACTGTATGCAAGGAAAAACTCGATGAAACGATCGAAAGGGTTACGTGCATTGCGAAAACGAACCACAATGATCCGATCGCCTTGACTCGGTTGTTCGACGAGTTTGACGGGGTGGAAGTGGCACGAGTCGTCGCACAGCCGGCCTGCGTCGACGAGGCAGGGGCGGAGAGCCGGCGGCGGCTGGCAGCAGCGCGCGGCATTCCGCGTCCGTTTCAGGAGCGAGGTGGTCGCCGCGTTGCGTTATGCGCCTAGTGAAAGTCTGTTTACGTTCTTTGTACGATGGCGACAAGTTTGCGCACGCATACGAATAATCGCTCAGTTTCGTTACAGCGCAGGAGAGGTGACGTCAGTCAACATCACAAGTACAATACCGTAGTTTTTGAACGATTATTGAAATGAACTATTAACGATTTTTGACGAGAATTTATCCAGAGAAGTATTGGTTTAAATGTTTTCTTTCTTGAAATGTAATTCATCCGGCTTGTGAAGTACAATTTGATGCACCAGTTAAGAAGTAGGTCTCTCAAATATTAGACATCGGAAAGATTGCCAGACCATAACTACAGACAGTGAGTGCGATTGCTGAACAAGAAAACAACAAAAAACCACTTTACATGCGAAATCAGGAAGTGTGCATCCGTATAAAAGAACATCTAAATGGGAAACGAAAAGCAAGACAAAGTACTCCACTAGGCACGCATAGGATACAAAGGCATAGCGGAGACGATTTTGAAGTTAAAGTCGATATCCTCGCACAGGAGACTAAGACACCAACGCGCAAACTCCTCGAGGCCTTCTGGATAAATGCCAAAAACCCCACAATGAATAGAAGGAAGGAATGCCCAGAAGTTACATGCGACCTGGCCCCGTATCTTCGGATCAATTTCTGATGTGGGGTGGTGCAGTCATCAACCAAAAGCGACTATACTCAGCTGCTCTAATCTTCCTCTGTAAAAGTCACGTAAAAAGCGGTGAGTTTTTCAAGAAGCTATTGATCATGCAATTGCCATGAAGTTTTTCGTCTTACTGTAAGTGTTATTGAAGTGTCTGGCGTAATAAATTCTATATCAGCATACCCTTCCAGGCTCTGAAGAAGGCGATACTGCTGAAACGTAAGCTACTGTTGTATTGCATTGTGTGTTTTTCTATGGAAGTAAATGTATGCTGTATAACATACTCGCGATTGCTGAACGAGAAAACAACAAAAAATCGCTAAACATGTGAAATCAGGAAGTGTTAGCCATTCATCATGTTGGAAAAGAAAAGAAAAAGTTAAACCTCTTTTACCGCTTGTTTCCACCGGCCTAAAAGCCAACAGAAAAAGCATTCTAAGGAAAGAACAGTTGAAATAGAAGTGGAAGTTCGGTTTAAGTTCAGTGCGCAAAACAATAGAAAGCTGACGTGAATCGTCTCCATGAGAATCATAACAGGTGTCGGCAACAATCATTTCCTTTAGAAGGAACATGTTAATCAGAATGAGAATACGTCTTCGCAAACATCTGGCTACCAGTGGAATCCATTTGATATATACACATGTATGCATGTTTATCTATTCATATCGAATCAATACCACATTTAAAGCAAAGATAAAGAATGTATTCGCAAATTAAAAAAAAACTGCGTGATTAAACGCAATATGACGTCATTCCACATGGTAATTTCTTTAAAACTACTGCTATTGACGGAGAAATAGGTTTTTATAACTTTTAGCAACCACTAGTGTTACTGTGTGACGATTACCTTTGACTTCATAAGTAGCCAGAAGAATGCGAATATTTGCAGCCGAAAAAGCAGTCCAGACGGCCTTGAACGAACACAACGTAATGTGGATAGTAGGTAAAGGCACAGAGACATTTTCCGTTAGCGGCTAACACGAATTTAAGTTAGAAAAAAGAGTCTAGTTCTAAGAATTCTTCTCAATGAAATGAACATGACACAAATTTTGTTCTGCATCCAGTGTTACTTTTAATATTCTCAATTTTACAACTCTGAAAACCGACTTTTATTTAACCTTGTCATAAATGATCAATACTTCCTTTGATTATTCAGCAGACACGAGATTTGTATAAAACTTTTGCTCGGCTACTATTTCCAAATTTAGTTTATATTCAGAATTGAACATAAACTCTCCTACGTATCCGACATACGATAAAACTGGCGCTAATTAGGCGCGAGATTCCGTTCTCATGTAATCGCAGGAATAGCAGAATAAACGTGAACAAAAAGCGACCATGTGCCTGATCTGGGACGAATATAGATGGAAGCAGAACTTGACCCCTAGGAGTAAATGACTTGCAGATTGCTCGTAACTCATGTTCGTGCAATGTGCAAGGATGACTCTCATTTATTCATGTCCTATCCTGCATGCTGAATCGACCTTGAATTAAGAGGATAAGTAGAAATGTCTTCAAGCACCGGTATGAACTGTACCACCGAGTGAAAGAGAATCTCAAAGGCAGATGTGGCTTTGAATTTCAAGCAATACGTATTGATCTCAGTGCGTTTTTTCTTGAGACATCAACTTATTCTGCGACACCCTATTTATCAAAGCAATAACTTCCTCTTAACCTCAGCCATAGCACCCAGTGTAGACCAAGAATACCTATTCTTTAGACATTACAGTTTACGACAAAGGGTTGCTCGTCTTGATGAGTCGATCAGCGACTCCTTGCTTACTGAACATACAGACCGAATAGTGGAAGTATTGTTGGCCGCAAGACAACAACTTATGTCCATTTCTACCATGGAAGAATTACTGAGATCGAACGCATTGATCTAAATGTGTGCAATGGAAGAATAAAAACAAGTGTAACTCTATGTCGGAATCTTTTCCCCGAAATTTCGAGAAATTAGGCGCAGCTGCGAATAATTAATTCGTTTCGATTGTGCAGCGGAGAACACCTCTACGAAAGTGGATGAAACGGAAAGCAAGGAAGCCGAGAACTAAAAAGATAGTGGCATCCAGTATTCTTGCAAACTATATTGTCATCCAGAACGACATATTTATTCGTTCATTTCCGTTAACTAAAAGAGTGTCCTATTAAACGTTGGGTAACCAAACGATGGTTTCAGTTTGTAAACTATCATTACTGATCTAGACAATAGCTCTAAACCACTTTCTGAAAAAAACATTCTGCCAAAAAAGTTGTAATCCAAAACAAATTGGAAGTAATCGAAGAGATAGAAGCCTGTTAGAAATGCGGATGGGACATCATCAAAACGCAAAAACTAGGACAAGAAATACTGAAACTGGACTACATTAAGAAAACCAACGCTCTAAGGTTAAATTTATCCAGTTTCCCTTTAGAAATATGTCTTCACTATTACAAGACTTGATTAAATGAATACATTGTAGTAGTTTGAAGTTATGATGATCCAGTTATCTTGATTGGGACATTGTGAAGGATGTCCGTTTAAACCGTAAGTAACATATTTTTCCCAGGGAGATACAAATGGAATGAATCACGGAAGAGATTCAAAAGATGAGAAATGGAAAAGTGATGTTTGTTTATAGTCGGCGTAGGGATAATGAACTATGGAATTGGGTTGTTGTCGATCTCGTTTCGCGTGGCGATGAACGGAACAACGATGTGAAATACAAGCATAACGAAGCTGATATATGGTTGACAGAGAGGCAAAGCTAGGACCGCGGCTGATCTGGTGAATAGCACGTGAGCCTCCGGAAGGGGTAATAACCCGTTCGTAGCCCACACGAGGTTCCGAGTTTCAGTCATAGCTCAGCATCCTTATGGCCGTATTTCACATTGTACCCTGCCAGGAAAAAAGAACAGGCAAAAAATAAAACTATAAATAAAAGTTAGGACGACATTGGTGAATGAGCTCAACGACGCGACGACGTTGTTTGTATCGATCTCCTCCGATGTGATGGTGGTGTTTACCGTCGTGACGGAACAATGTAAGGATTACTCCAACCTGCACATCACAACTCGTACTCATCTCTTTCTCTGAAATAAATCTCGTCATTGTATTTGATACAGTTTGAAAGAAGGTCTCAGGCGAACGAAAGTGGTTGATACAAAATAAGTTTTCGACGGTCGTAAATCAAATAGACTAATTGATAGAATTCGACACTACGACATTCCCTTGATTATCCGTCCGTTATCAAACCCTTATCACCATTTTCGAAAATTCGTTTTTATACTGGTGCGATAGGGCTGACAGCGAATCTTTAGTGTGATTTAATATTTTGTTTGTATACCAATATAATCCTCAAAGGGGCGAAATTGATATGATGGCGACAACTGTTACTTAACCTAAGGCATGCGAATTGAGCTGGAAATATGCTTATTATTGTAGGGGTAACATCAATTGTGCTCTTATCAATGCAATTTCTTTCAGCTATGATAAACCAGTGTTTCAAGATGCGTTTACAGTCTCCCAAAAGAATTATTTTCTTATTACTGACGCAAATTCAAGGTTTGGTAATTGTTGATGCAGTATACATTTTATTCGGCGTTTGTGCACGTTCAATTCTATTCTGTTAGAAATTTGTAGATGCGTTAGTTGGTGCAAGGGGTTGGCCAAGTAGTAGCGTTGTTCGTTGAGTTGAGTTGAGTTTAGAGTTCGACTCGGATAGGCCAATGCACCAATTTGTGTTAGCTGGCCAGTGGATTAAGGAATTGGTCGGATTTGACTTCTGTCCGCCAACTGTACGCGGAATGCTCGACTATGTGTGAATTCGTCACACGGGACTTTTTCCGTAACTGCCATGGACCACCTCGTGTTTGGGTTATAACAGTTTATAGCAATAACAACAGTACAATAATAATGTGTAATATGTGACGATATTTGGTTAACTGGATATATGCGAGCGAGATTGAAATGAGAACAAGCAATGCAACTGAAGGAAGCTAGGCGGACTCTAGAGCTGGAGCACTGATAAACTCAGGGCTTGGATGAAGATCGAACGAACGCTGCGAGCACTTGAAGACGAATGCCCATGAGCTGTATTACTTCTGTAGTGGGTGGAGCTTTGTGAATGGGAACTTACGACCTTGCTGACCCAGGGCATGACACGGCGCATGCGGATAAGTATATCAAATGAGGCGGTTTGCCAGAGGCTTTTATCGAAACTACACGTGGAAGCGGTATGAAAACTTATACATCATGAATGAATAGGTTTAAGATAGTTATAAGCAAACAGTTAGTGTAGGAGGCATGTGATATTGTAGAGAATAGGAACTATTTAAGGAATAGTTACTATTGTAGATACTTCACGGCCTGTGCTTTTTCGATATCTTGGTTTACTCACTATTCCGCACTTCATTTATCCGTTGATTGAAAGGTAGTACTCTGCTTCGGAATTCTTATAATTTATTTCATTATTTCTTGGGCGCGTGTGGCGCAGTGGTTGGATACGCCACTGCAACACGCACGTGGAATCGATTCCTGCGCCCATGGCACACCAAGCCTTCCATCCCTCCGGAGTCGGCAAATTGGTACCAGACTTGTCTGGGAGGATAGGTGCACTGGCTCGATACATCGACAGCCAGTCACTGTAAAGGCCATATATGCATTCAATCACCTCCAACGATACTTATTGAAATTGAATGCATAGAGCATCCCTTAGGGATTGGACAATGCCGAGAGCTTTATCCTTTTATTTCTTAACCTTAAATTTTAAAGGAGACGACTATAAGGAAAAACGTATTGCATGGAGTTTTATACAAAACTTCAGCTGAGCATCAATATTCACCAGCAGCTTCCCAAAGCGCCTGGGAACTCCATCAACTAATTTCATCAGGATGTCTTCGGCAGAAAGTGCTTGATAGTATTGAGAATTTTAAGTACGCTATTTAGTCTGCTTCTTGGAAAAAGTTCGCAAACAATAAAAGGAAAGCTTACTGCTCCTTGCTTCTGGTCGAACCGACTTCTTAGGGTTCTGGGTAATAATTTTTGAACAACTTTCACTCTTTCTGAGTCACTGAAATTGCAAGAACGAGTGCTTCTTCGCGTGTCGGTAAACCTGTATCACATGTATCCTGTTAATCGTCGAGTGACTCGATCGGGGGCCAGTAAATCTTCCACTTTTTTCTCTCGAGTGCAAGAGTAGCCCAGTGGGTCCTGATCGCTCTAGGAGCTCGTCGAGCATCACATCTTCCTTCTAGGCTCTTCGTGAAAAACTCTGACCATCGGGACGGTGGTCTTCCTGCAGTACGTTTGACATCCCGATTAATCCAGTGACTAATGGCTCTCGTCTATCGGTTGCAATTAATACGCATTACGTGTTCGGCCCACCTTACCTCCGATGGTTCGTCGTACAGAAGGGCACCTTTGATTTTCGATCGTTGACGTAGGTCGGAGCTTCGGATCCCATCCCTTCTTTGTGTGAAACGGGATACTCCTACCGTCATCCTTTCGACTGCGCGTTCGATAACGCTGAGTGATCTTTGATCCTACTTACGCAGCGACCAGGTTTCTGACGCATACGTTATGGTAGCTACAACCGCTGAGTTGAAAAGATGGGTACGGAGTCGGGTGTTCTTTTTTCTCTTCACTGCATCCTCGATGCTCTTGAAAGCTCGCCAAGCCGCTCGTTTCCTTCTGCTCAGCTCTGGAGCTAAGTCGTTCATGATATTGATTTCCCGACCTAGATATACACAACAGCAGCATTCGGAGATATTCGTTCCGTTGAGCGTGAATGGGGCATACGAAACCAATCCGTTCTTTATGAACATCGTTTTTGTGAGATTTAGTCGAAGACCAATTTTCCACAGGCCTTCTCAAGGTCGGCAAACATACGTTACGCTTGGCTAATGTCTGGTGTTATAAGGACGATGTCATCAGCAAAGCGAAGGTGATGTTATTGCCGACCATCGATTTCCACTCCCATATTATCCTATTCCATTGGTCGCATGACGATCCGGTGAGTGGCAGTAAATAGTTTTGGCGAGATCGTATCGCCTTGCCTAAGCACCTTTTTTACGTCAATGTTAACATTGTTGTGGAATGGTAATATCTCGGCAGTGAAATTTTTGTACAGCTCGCGATGAAACTATATGGACTGAGTAGGGACTCCATGACTACCAAGGGCTTCCATGACTGCTTCTATCTCAATTGAATCAAAGACCTTCCCTAAGTCGGTGAAAGTGAGACAGAGCGGTCTTTTGTACTCTTGCGATACTTCAGTGAGCCTTGTTATCGTGTGTATGCGGTCCATCGTGCTGAATTCTTTTCGAAACAATGGTTGCTCACATGGCTGTCCTTCGTCCAGCGTTCCGTCAATCCTGTTTGAGATGACTCGAGCGAAAAGTTTGTAGACGACAGACAGCAAGCAGGTTGGGCGATAGTTGCCGATATCGCGTAGGTCAGCATTCTTCAACAATAAGTCGGTCATGCTGGTCTTCCACTGATTAGAGACCTTACATTCAGACAACGTGCGACGAGCCGAGCCAGTAGGTTTACGAGGACTGGCGGAAGGTTCTTCAGATGTTCTGATCTTATCCTCTCCGGACCCGGTGCTGTTCTATGTTTCACCGACGAAATGGCATGTCGGATTTCGGAAGGGACAACCGGTAGAACAACATATCCATCCTCCTTTATTTTGTGACGGGAGGTGGAGGTGGCTATCGAAGAGATCTGAGTAGTGTTCGTTAACGATTTGCTCTATTGCTTTCTGGAAGCTATAATTGTTCCGTCTGGGCCTCGAAGTGCAATGATCTTGGTCTTGTTATTGGCGAAGCGTAGGTGGGGTTTGCGAATGCTCTTCCCAGCCTCAGCAGCTTCGACCATTGCTGCTCCTCTTCTCTCTTTAAGATCTCTGCTTGTGCGATACAACGCTAGCGTATCAGCTCGAGAGCTTCTGGAGGCAGACGTCTCTTGGCAACCTTCGAACTCCCAGCTTTCATAGCGCTAACGAGAAGATGTTGAATGAGCCGATCGTATTCCTCGTCGATGTTAGCGACAACGGCATATTCCCAGCAGCTGAATAATGAGTTGAATAAGACCAGTTCATGGTGGCTTTTTCCCTTTCTGCCAGAAACATAGTCTTGCTCGAGGGGGCTATGGTCTGATCTTAGAATTTGTAGAATTTTAGGACAACAGCGACATCAGTTAGGCGAGACCCTCTACTTACTATGATGTGTTACTATGATGTGGACTATTTCGTTATGGCACTGTCCATTGGGAGACTCCCTCGTCCAGCGTTGAGGGTGGGGCTTCTGGAATTGCGAGTTCCCATGGAGGGTCTTGGTCGCCGTGATAAACTCACATAGCCGCTCACCCTGTTCGTTCCATTCTAATCCGTGGGTTCCAATGTGATGTCCTTCAGACGTTCTTCTCGGTCAAATCTTGGCATTGAAATCTCCAATGATAACCTAGAAGAATGTATGGTCTTCTCTGTAGAACCTCTCCAAGTCCATGTAGAACGCTTCGACTTCTTCTTCGTCATAATTTGATGTTGGTGCGTAAACGACGAAGATTTTCAAAGCCGGTATTGATCCACATCTTTTTAATCGTAAACATCCTATTCGGGTTGTAAGCTGTTCGAATGAATCGATGTTCATGGACAAGCTCGTGTTGACGAGAATGCCGATGCTGCCTGCTCCTCTAGCGTCGCATGTTCCAAGGATGAGTTCTTCTCCGGTGTTATAGACGGCGTCGAATGGTTGGCGTCCACGCTTCCATCGTAGACCACGATGTCCAGGCAATTTTAAAGGCTTCTAGGTTTAAAAAGATAGTCGATCTAAAAATGAAACTAGGACACAGATTTCGTAGTGATACATTATGGAACATACACAAAAAATTCGAGCAAAATATTGCAATGTGTAGAAAAATCTTAATTATTTTTCACCCAGTGGATCACCATTTATTTGACTATGGTTGACAAAAACACTTCCGATTGATTTAGCGCACTGAGTTGCTTTATGGGTGGAGAATAAGAATGAGTAAAGGAAGTCAAGGGAAGTGCCATCACTACAGAGCAGCAATTATTGAGAGCTACGATTTCCGGGCTGAAATCTCTGAATGGAGGGTTATGCATTGATTTATTCCGAGAAAAAACCTGAAGAGAAAATAGAAGAAGCTGTCATGGGCTTGAATTGCAGCTAACAGCTGAATAACCCACATGATCGCGTTGATGTGATGGAGATTGGATAAATAAATTGTCCTGATTTATCTGCACGTTGCGGTATTCTTAACACATTGACGATCGGTCTTATTTTCATTAACCAAGGCATTTGAGGATTTGAAAAATTTTGAGATTATTGGAAGGGACTTTGATTTATAGCTCTGAGAGCGTATCAAATTTTCATAGGATTTCCGTTCCATCCTAAATTTCTTCAAAATTCAAATTTAGGTGAATAAGCGATACAGCGACGTATTCAGCAGGCCATAGTGTTCCTCTAGACGAAATCTTCCTTGTTGGATTGTGTTGATCCCAAGCGTAAGAATATCAGACTCGATTTCGAACCTCAAAGAATTTTTCGTAAGGTTTTTTTGTGAGCAGCTGTTCAACAGTATCCTGTACTCGTCTGCACTGGACTACCTCCAGATGAAACAGCTTGAATCTAACACAAAATTTCGCACTATGTGTTTTGCTTTCCCCAATGAGAAAGAGCTGTGAAAATTGTGCAGCTGTCATATCAACGTTTGCAAAAGTCGCGGAAAGACCTATTAAACCAGTATGCACCTAAAATTGCTATTCTGCTTATTTGTGAAGTATAAGTAGAGTATTTTTCATTTGTTATTTAATGTATATGTGCTGTGAACGGTATTCAAGTCGAGTAATCGTGGCACTGAAGAAGACGATATCAGAAAGACATTGGCAACACTAGAACACCGTCGAGCAATCCTGTTCACAAATCAGAATCATAAGCAAATTGGTGTTTTTAGGGCATTCTGGCTCTCAGGGGATCACTATCAAGATGATCATTTCATTTTAACGTATTAGAATAGGAAAGAGAGAAAAGGAACGAGAAAAACGAGAGAAAAGGAGACTTTTCCTGCTTTCAACGGATACGTTTATATACATGTATTGGTCTGTTTTCGTGCGTGTGGCGCAGTGGTTGGAGGCGCCACTGCGACAGGCACGTGGAGTCGATCCCTGCGCCCATGGCCTACCAAGCCTTCCATCCCTACAGGAACGGCAAATTAGTACCAAACTTGTCTGGGAGGATAGCAGCACTGGCTCGAACTTAAAGAAGCCGAATGCATGACGCATCCCTCAGGCATTGATCAACGCCGAGAGCTTTATCCTTTATCCTTTATTAATTTCTTTTCATAAAAACGCTCTTTTTTTCTGCTCGCCTAAATAGAGGAGATGTTTGCAAAAACTTCAAGTGGGTGTAACAAGAACAAACAAATAACGGAAGCCTTGAGTAATCACTTAGAATGTTTCAGTCGGAGCTAGGCCCTCGTCGATGGCTGCACTTTTGCGATGTGTAACGATCGCAATGACCGAATCCTCGCTGATCCACGGTCACAACAGGCGATGGCTTAAAACATCGAGATTTCTTCTTTGCTTATTACTATTCCTCACTTCTACTCTGCTCTGTATGGTGAAGAAAGAAACATGAAAGAACTTAAGTGGAGACGAATAAAATGAAGAGGAAGAAATTTGTTAATAGAAAAGACTTCCACACTTTCAAAAGAAACGCAGGCAAAAAATAATTCATAGAAAATTGAGCACCACATATAAACTACGTTTTCGAAGTCTGATATTCTTTACTTTTTATTTACTCTCTACTACAAGTTTTCACGGCAGGGTATTGTGCGAAATACAACCACAACGATGATGAGATATTCGCAAAACTCCGGACTGCAGGTGTCCGCGGATGGGAACGAATAAGCTATTACCCTAGATCTCAGACCCTCAGCTAGATCTATCGTTTAGTACCATCAGTAATCACCCGTCAACGGAGTTGACTCTGGGAACCTAAATCGGCATTGAACGCAGTTAAGCTGAGGCTGAGGCTGAAGCTAAAATCATAATGTTAACCTCTTTATCTATTGCCTACTATAATTTTTCACGACAGGGCTGTCATGTGAAATGCAACTAAGATGATACTGAGACATTTGCATAACTCCGGACCGCAGGTGTCTGCGGCGTGGGACGAGCGCGCTATTACCTTCTAAGTGGGGTTAGCTCGTTCACCACCACACCATGCTGGTCATAGAGACAGGTGAACGAAGGCGAATAAATCATTAGGCATGGCCTATCACGAAATTGTTTCTCGAGTAACGCTTGTGCTAAACCCTCCGGTGTGTTTACGATTATTGAAAAATCATTTCTTTAGTTCCATATGGTTTGACTACAAACAAAAGTGACTGACTGACTGACTCGACACGAAGGCGAAGCCGCCACATCGAGACGAAAGAAAAGCGTGGACCATCGACTCGGATCATCGGCTCTGATGAAGACGAAGACGTCGAAACGTTAGCCGATAATAAATATTATTATCAACCTCGTGTAAGCTCATCAAGGAAAAAATACAAACAAAAGTATTAGAAATACGTTGGCATAAAACTTGCGGACAACTTGAGCATTGATGTGACTTCCTTACGGAACTTATAGAGATGAAGATGATGATAAAAATGAAAGGTTAAAAAAAGACACTAAACCTAAAAGCACACGCTATTTCAGAGGAAAAACTACATGAAGCCGTTTAAAAAAATCAGATTTCGTTGAAACATAAATGGTTGGATTTTCAAGGTTTCCAACCATAAACTTCATGATCATAGGAAAGGTTCCATAAAGAAATTGGTAGTTTTGTAGCACCAGCTCACTCACAGCGGAAAGAAACCCTTTTTCGATAATAATTGTTTCAATTGAAATGTTCTAGCTCAGATATGTAAAGAGCCCTCTTACTCTGTCACCGGCAAGTAAGCTCAAGGAACTGCTTAGATAGCTCAATTTTCTAGAAAGTATTTTTCCAAAATTCACAGCAATCATACCATCCAATTTTACCATACTTTGGCGTTCAGACGAAAAGCCGATTCAGCGTTGTGGGACTCGCCTTTTTGCGGGCGATAGGGAAAACAACCAAATTTAGAGAGGCCTTATTCTACGCATCGTCCGTTGATGTTGCTTTAGACAGGATGTCGTACTGTCGATTCGGAGCACCTTCTGATTCCTCTTAACGATGTTCGGATGGAATACCTAAGTGGAAAAGATATAATGAAAACGGGGCACTGCTTTTGAATGTAGCTTATCTATGGAATGACGTTAGGCAACTCTGGTGGTGCAATGATTTCTGCACTTATCTCTTCATCTCCGAACTTAGATTATTGTCAAATTTAAGACTACGAATTAACTCTTTACGCATGAGCTGTGTAGAAGAATAATACAGGAAAGATGCCAATCTTATTTTGCTGAAGAAGACTTCTAAAGCAAAAAATAGCGAAGATGTTAACTAACGTGCTGGGTATAAAATTTGATGTATTGAGAGTAGACTTCAGGAAAATTTTTTATGTTTGAAGGTTTCAAGGAAAAATACCTAGTTTCCGATGGAATAAAAAATGGATTGAAAAAGCAGGTTTTAAAGGTTTTCACACACAACAGTGCAAATCAGATGCATCAGTTGGCCAATATGGAACGCAAAGCTGTGGAAAACGAAAAATATGGTCTGCTAATAGTATCAGCTGCAAACGTTCTTACTTATATATTTCTTCGTAATTTGATACTGAATGATGTATTGAATGAATTTAAGCACTTGTCTTCGTTCTCTTGTATCCATCGTCCACGAAAGTGTTTTAAATTGTATTTTGTTGCCGTCGATTTTCTTTTTCCGTATGATTACAATTCTTCCAACAGTTTACCAACTACTCGTGGCTGGGAAGGGTTTCTGGGAGTCGGACTGCGATGTACAGCGAGAGTATCCATCGTCGCGGTAGGGTCTCCTAAGATGAGAAGGAGTGCGATGTTTCCATCAGGAAGTAAAACAATACCAGCATTTCTCACCGTCCTAGTACCAAACTATTGTCATGGTGGCAAATCTCCCTGTGATCCACAAGGGCGGTGACCACCTGTGGTGGTAACGATCTGGGGCAGACTTTGGCAAGGATGACTTCGGTACTAAAGGGAACCACAATGGCTAAACCAACAAAAGACCGAAAAATGAGGATTGTGCTGGGGCCCGCACAGTTGCTGAGGACGGGCCGTCCAAGTACCAAAGTATGATTACAAACGTAGATGCTAGATCGGAGGGAAGACCCCAGACAAGTCTTGAGCCAGGTCGCTGATCGCAGATGGTTGGTTGGCCTGGCTGGTTGTCGAACCGGAGCCTTGACCCATTTGCACGAATTGCAGCCAAAGAAAAGCTACCTCACTCAAAGCAAGTTGAATAGCAAATTTATTTGAGTGGCACTATGTTTTACCCTTCATTTTCTATCTACTACAATTTTCACGGCAGGTTACTAAACGAAATACAACCACAACATTGCTGAAATGTTTGCAAAACTCTGGACCGCTAGTGTCTATGGTGGGGAACGAACGCGCTATTGTTCTTTCCAGGGAGTAACCCGTTCAACACCACACCATGCAAGTCCTTCGTTTTGCCTGTTTCTCAGCCAGTGTGACTTGGATACTTGGATACTTGGACGGTCCGTCTTAACGAGTTGTGTGGACCCCAGCACATATGCCATTCGTTCCTTTCTCTCGCAATCGTAGTCCATGGTGGTGGTCTTGTTCGAGTATGGTATCGCTTGCGAGTCTCATACCGTGATCTGTAAAACAACTGCAGCTGCGGGTACAGCTGATTAACTTTGTTTACGAACACGTCCGCCCAACGTGTAAGTGGTCGCCCAAGGGGACGTTTGCATTCTCTTGGAGTCCACTCTACTGTTCTTTTTGTCCATCTGTCGTCTGTTCTTCTCAATATGTGACCGGCTCATCTATGTTTCGCTCTCGATGTGTGTTCTCCTGGATCTCAAAGATGTGACAGATTTCGAAGGTCAGAGCTTCGCATTCCGGCTAGATATTGAGAGTGCCGGTTATGTCTAAGAAGACATCGCTCAAGCGCTCTGTGAGTGGTGCGAAGAATTCATGACGATGTTGAAGTATGAACCCACGTCTCTGCACCATAACAGAGCGCTGGAAGGACCGTAGAATCGAAAGAATAAGCGCGGACTTTCGGGTTCTTCAGTTGGTCGGTGGCTTCTATAAGAGGCCCGAATGCGCCCCAAGCTGCTCTCCTTCTTCTATCTAGCTCTTCCTTCATGCTGTTTTTCATGTTCATTGATCGAGTCTCTGTATAGTTCCAAGGTATACGTACGAGGTAGTCTCTGTAATGAAAGAACCACCCAATTCAATTTTTTCGCCTTCACACCATGGGTTTTTTTATGAACTGGGTCTTCTTTGGATTTATGCGAAATCCGATCTTTATCCCTGCTTCGTTGAGCTCGTTGATCATCATCTCTGCTTCGTTAGTACTTCTTGAGAAGATGACAATGTCGTCGGCAAAACGAAGGTTTGATAGGAATTTTCCATCAATACGTATGCCTTTCTCATCCCAATCGAGTGACTTCATTATCCACTGCAGTGCGGCACTGAAGAGCTTTGGCGATATTGTGTCGCCCTGTCGATCCCCTTTTCCTATGGGTACGGCAATAGGTCGATGGAAAAGCTGTATTTCCGTAGTACAGTTCCGATAACAGTCGGGCAGAGTTCTTATGTAGGACGGGTCCACTCCTTGGTCGACGAGTGCTGATAGGATTGCATTCGTTTCGACACTGTCAAACGCTTTTTCATAGTCGACAAAGGTTAGGACTAGAGGCAAGTGGTATTCTCGACAGACTTCGATGACTCTGGACACGGTTTGGATGTGATCTATGCAGCAAAATCCTTTTCAAAATCCTGCTTGTTCGACTGGTTGCGCCTCATCCAATGTCCTTGATATACGCAAGAGGATAATCTTCGTGAAAAGCTTGTAGAGTACATTTAACAAGCATATAGGACGATAGTTACGAAGATCCTTTCGGTCTTCTTTCTTAGGCAGTATAACTGTGCGCGACGTCCTCCACTGGTCTGGGATTTTTTCCTTTTGAAGGCATGCTCTCATATGGTCTGCGAGAAGTACATGTAAATTGTGGCCTCCAGCTCTAAGGAAATTGGCGGTGATTGTCTATTGTCTAGCCCTGGAGCTGTGCCTCTTTTCATGCTTTCTATCGCAACTCGAACCTCCGACGGAAGAATTCCAAGTGGTGTTTCTCCAGCGGGGATATTAGGGCCCGGGACGGGGATTGTGGAGCGGAAAAGGTTGGTGCAGAACGTTTCCGCTATTAATTCCATATCATGGTGGAAAGTTTTGACGATTTCATCTTCGTTCATCAGAGCTGACAGCGGAACACTATAATCACATAAGTCCCGACGGCATTTTTTCAGACTGTTTCCTTTCTCTGCTGCTTCCAGTAGTTTCTTCTGCTTGCACCGCTGTAGATCTTCCTGCAGAGCTCTTCTGCAGCTGGCATTTATTACTAGCTGCGCTGAGCGTGTTGCAGTGGGATCAAGCTTCAGTTTCTTTTTGTTTTCGAGAAACTCTTTAGTAGTGGTGGAGATGCGGTCCGATCTTCTTGTCTGAGGAACTGAAGCGGATTCGGCACAGCTTTTCAGTCCTTCGACGGACCGTCCAGGTATCCAAGTATCCAAGTATATATGACTAAGCTATACAGTAGCTGAAATCTGCTTGAGTGAAACGAACAACTAATCTTTCACCTCGTCAGCAGTCTCAATTTCCACGAAACATCATTCTCTAGCACGTAGCTATTCGTCTCCACCACAATCTATTTAAAAATTCGCCTATAAAACATGGACAATTCGTGAAAGTCAATCTTTTCTACACATCGACCCGAGGTGATTGATTGCGCGCGATGATCCACTGGTTGTGAGACATTAATTTTTTAGACCACTTGCCCTTGACTTCATCATCAGAGCATTCATCCTCTTCCATTGAATCATTTCACTCTTAATTATCGACGGAAAGGAGGGGTAGTTCAACGCTATCCTCACATGTCCTATTGGTTTAGTACCGTTTTCTATGAGAAGTCTATCTAGATCGAGTTGATCCCTCCGCCCGTTGACATGGTATAAATAAAGGATAACGCTCTCAGCGTTGATCAATCCCTGAGGGATGCCCCATGCATTCGACTTTATTAAGCATCGTTGGAGGTGATTGAATGCATATCTGGCCTTTACAATGACTCGTGGTAGCCGGCCGATGTATCGAACCAGTGCTGCTATCCTCCCAGACAAGTCTGGTACCAATTTGCCGACCCCGGAGGGATGGAAGGCTTGGTGGGCCATTGGCGCATTTCACGTGCGCGCCGCAGTGACGCCTCCAACCACTGCGCCACACGTGCCTTTGACATGGCATGGTATAGGGCATAAAAATCTTGCCAAGCAAAGCTGATTCAAAACGAAGAGTCTCATTATTGGTATGATCATCGATAGCATGACGACAAGCTGCGGAAGAAGGAAGAGAAGAAGCAGGAAGGAAATAGAATGCAACATTAAATTCTCACATAAAATTCAACTTTTGACTAGACGTTCACTGATTTTCCTCTTGCAGTTGTTATGATTGGTCACTATTATAGCATGCAGTAAGCGGATCGTAGAATTAATGAAGAACACTCAGCCAAAATTGCAGTCTTCCTTTTTCATTGTCGCGCAGAAGTAAACCATGGATTCCGCTTGCTCTAGGAAATCATGCCTTTCATCTGGGATCACCATGAAGAATTGCAAACAATGATTTGGTGATCAAGCTTTTGTGCTCTTCACGTCCCGTGGGACCTTGTCGCTAACGCATGTTCTAATAGTGATTTTTAACCCTGCTTATTTAGTCACTAGCTTTCCGATGTGTCTTGAGGATGCAGGAATCGCAAGGTTGGAAAGGTGACGGACGTGGGTTCCTTCTGCTCGCATTATTAACGCTCGATGTTTCTTAAAACGAAAACCCGACTTATATCGCTTCCTCCTGCTAACGTCTTGAGCCAAGTCGTCCATTACTTTAACTTTTCAAGTAGGTACAAATAGCTGCAGAATTCGGCAATAATCGTTTCATTTAACATGTGCAGGATATAGGGAAAAAACTCATTTTTTGTGAATATTGACTTTTTCAGATTTTGTAGGATATTAGTCACTCCATGTGTGTTGTTGAAGCCGAGAAGCATTTTTCCTATTGGGCATACACATTATATTATATTATAAAGACAATACCGTCAGCAAAGCGAATATAACGCAATTGACAACTATAAATTTTCGCTCTCATGCTACCCTATCTTTGCTTCAGCATAAAATTCTCGAAGGTGCCCAGTGCTAACTTTGACGGGGTGGTGTCACCTTTTTGAGGCTCACTTTTTATGTCGATATTAACTGTTATTAGAAAATGATGGTTTTCAGTTTGTGATTTTTTTTTTGCTCTTTCATTGATACTGAACTTTCATTCTACAGTCAAATTGTGAAAAGTGAAGCTAATATGCAATTGAGGAATGGCAGAAAATTTTCTTGGTGTTCTGGCCAAATTCTACTTGGCGCAGATATTGCACGTTTCTTCAGCGACGAGTTGCATGTCGGATTTTGGGCAGGTGGGACGAATATCCATTCTGCTGACTTTATATGGAGGAACGAGGATGTAAATATTGGATAACTTAAAATATCATTTGGTGATGATTTTTTCCATTGCTTTTCTGAAGATGTAACTGTTCTAGTTCTGTGCCGGATTGGGACGTTCTCACTCTGAGAACTGGCGGCGTTTCGGCGAGCGTTAGAAATACTCTTCCGAGTCTCTGCAGCTTCCACAGTTGCTGCTGTGCTGCTGCTCTTTTCTCCTTAGCATAACACATTATTTTATGTCCCTAAAAGCTTTGCAAGTTCGGACGTGAGTTAGCCATTCCTTACAGCTCAGTGTCCTTCGACCTTAGCATATTAGCCCGACTTAAGATAGGCGTCTCTTGGAAGATTTCGAACACTAGGCTTACATAGCGTTAATGTGGAGTTTTTAAATATCTTGGTCGTATCCTTCATCGATGTTCCCGGTAATAACTTTTTTCTAAAAGTCTAATAATTTAAATAAATTTTAATTCATGGTGGCTTCAGTTGTTCACTTCTTGAGCTTTGTGGCTTTCCTTCCATTTTGTAAGGAACAGAATATTTCACGAAGGAATCGATGAGCAGATCCTGTGTAAGGAACAGCTACGTTTGTTGAGCAAAACACTCCAATTACTAATATATTTATCTATATGATTTTATAAACTGATTTTTTTATGATGATGCGAAGTTGGTTTAGGTTTCCGCTGTCGTTGCTGTTGTTGGTGGTGTTGTTTGACGACAGCTGTTGTTTCGGCGATTTCGTCTTCCTCAGAGCCTGAACGTATTTTATGTAACAGTAGCTTTATATTCGATAAAATGTTTATGGCGTTAATAAAGGTCAAAATTTCAATTAAACTCCATACTGATCAAAAAGGCTACTCACCATGATGATACGAGCGGAACTAGTCCACACGTTGCTCATGTGGGGTCGCGAGCGAAGCACACCCCGGGGTCAAAATATTTTGAAATAGGGCGCCAGGTCACGTGTGATAGTGAGGCATTCGTCTTTCCGGTTCATCTTTGGATTTTTGAAATTTATCCAAAATGCCTCGTGAGTCTTGCGCGTTGATGTTTTTAATTCATGCGCCAGGATCCGCACAGTCACTTCAAAATCATCACCGTTGTGCTTTAGTGCCCTATGAGTACCTAGAGTAGTGTCTTGACGTATTTTAACTTTCCCATCTAGGTGTTATTTTATGCGAACACAAAGTGGTCTACCCGCCCCCTAGGATCTGGACATTCACTTCGAAATCATCGCCATTGTGCTTTTGAGCTCTTTCTGTACCTAAAGGAATTCTAAGGAGTTCTTCGAAGAATTTTGGCTTTCCAATTTAGATGTTCTTTTGTGTGGACAAATAGCAGTCTATCCATTTTCTCTATGTGTTCCTAACCGCATGACTTAAATAGGATCAAGTACATTGCATCTGTAGTCATACAAACCTCGTCTTTCCCGCTAGGACAGCTTATACAGTTTTCTGAGCTGCAGGAACGCTTATACAAACGGTCGCGAACTAACTGGTGGCGTAGGGCATTGGGTGGAAGGTCAATAATCGCTGCATAGTTTTCAACACCACTTATCCTAAAGCACCTCTTAGTGGCATAGCTTATTTCATTTTGTATGAAGGGTAGCATGAAAGGAATCTTACTTAGGTTTGCAACGTTATTTTGGGGGACAATTCTACCTTTTTGTCGGACCTTAGTGGTTTTCCTTCGTAGCCAGTGGAAATTGCTATTTTTTATGTCAGACGTAGCTATTCGTTCCTTTTTTCTTTTTAAATTATTATTAGGGTTATTATCTTTATGGTACGCCTCATTAAGAAATTTCGATTTCCGACGTTGAGATTAGCGCTGCTGGAATTGTGCGTTACCATTAATTCTCTTCGTTGTAACTATAAACTCAAAGAACTGATCACCCTACTTGTACCACTGCAATTCGTAGAATCTATTGTGACGTTTTATATTTTTTTGATCTAAACTCAGCTTTCAGACCTCTAGTGATGACCTCAGAGAATGTCTGGTCTTCTCTGTAAAAGTTCGCCGACTTTATATAGAACGCTCCGACCTCGTCTTCGTCATAACTTTATGTCGATGAGTAGACGGCGAAGATAGTCAAATCTGTAGTTGACCAGTTGACCCACATCACCTCAACCGTAGAGGTCCGATTACAGTTGCTAGTTGTTGGAATGAATCGATGCTCATCGAAAACTCGTGTTTACAAGAACGCCGACGCCGCAGACTTCGAACTCTCGCATATTCCGAGCAACAGTACTCTTCAATTTCCATTGGCTACGAAGGAAAACCTGATCTTATTGTTTGAGGAGCTGAGTCGAATTAATACCAGCTTTTGAATCCTTCGAGGAGCAGTTCGCAGTCTTAGGTCAGGCTTTCCTTAATCTGGCAGTCTTGTTTGCATAGGATTCCATCCACAATGTTCTCTTTATAAACAGCCGAGTTTTTCTTCGTGATCAATAACATGAATTTTTTTTCCACCTTACATTTGAATCGGATCGTTGCACAAAGAAGACTGTCATGGGACCAACTATGGAATGATGGAACTAGTGATGTGCCAACCAGGCTCCATTTAGTGTTTGGCAGAATGTGGTTGATCTTCGCAAGGATCGTCCTGTTGGTAGACTCCATTGTACACCTGCTGCTTTCTTCTGGAAAAAAAGAGTTTTCACGGAAAGGACGTGCTGTAGACAGGAGTCCTACAAGACTTTTTCAACTTCATTTCTTCACCTTAATCCAAATTTTCCCATCCAGTATTCGTTTTTTTTTTGGCCTATCCTATTCTGGCCTTGAAATCTCCGACAACAACTTTATAATATGCTTTCTAACTGCGGATAACTTCTTCCAGCTGATAATAGAACGTAGCTAACTCGTATTTATCAGTTGTATCAATCGATTACTATCAATTGATGATAGTGATCTTTTCATGGAACTCTAACTGAAGAGGAGGGAGGTAATGCGAGAAGAAAGGATCTCGTAAGTGTCGACCAGATGAACAATGGACGAATGGACGACGAAGCCTACGTCACCCGGATTTCATGGTGGGATCATCTCTTTGCGGATGGCAAAAGACCCGTCGTCTAATTGGCGTTTTCTCTCTATTTGCTTTCTTTTCTAGTAGTGCAATCACATGGATTAGTGCTTTGGTATTATACATGCACGTTAAGAAACAATCTCCATGACCTCTCCTTTACGTATTTGTCAGATGCTGTTTCAGTGACGTATTGCCTAAAAGTTAAATTTGTGGAATCTCAGCGGTCGTCTCCCATCACAGCGCAGCGTTATACACAGGCGCATTCAGTGTGAAGGTTACTGAGGTTGGCCTTTTGTCGTTTGGCAGTTTGATTTTCCTTGAAGTTCTGAATTTCATGCAAGGAAGTTTCCAGGAATTTGCCATAAGTTTCTTTTCGACAGCGACTCCTTCTTTCGCTGTACTGAAAACTTAAAAGTTCTAACCGTCTTTTCAATTTTTCAAAAGTTTAAGCTCTCTACATCAATTGAAATTTGAAACAACATTGCGGAAAGGTTATACTTGTCTTATGCAATATTACAAACCGTTTTCTATTTTTCGTTCCGAAAGGGTTAATTCCAGGAGAGCTTCGCTCTTTTGCAGGCTACATAAACTTAGATGTTGTTCTAAATTGCATGCACTTAAATTCGAGCATTGCTAGTTATGTGCAAACATGGCTAACTTTGCGACATTCAGATTGCTATTTATGGTGTCCACGACCCACTCGCACCGCTTTGTTCAAGGAAATGAGGATGCATCGCGCACCTTCTTTTTGTAATAGTATTCAATGATCTATGACTTAGAACAGTTAGCGTATGGCACTTGTCATAAATCTTTTTTCTCCTTACTGTTAACATTATTTTAGAAAAATGTGAAAACGAATCACGGTTATTGTGAACTAAAGAAACACCTCTTTTAGAGAGTGAAACCATCATCAAAACAAAGTGATAAACTCGAGGTGAAAGTGATACTATATGAAAATCCATGTGGATTATCAGCATTCAGTGGCCACTAGTCGACAGTTAAACCACCTGATTTCTTGCCAATAAGTCGTAAAAATAGTTCAGATTTTCAAGGAAATGCCTCTCGCAAACGTTTACACGGTGATCAACATTAAGGATGTGCTTGTTTCTGACATTCTTTCGCATGGAAGAATAGTTCTATCTGTCATTCACGTGAGTTATTCGCCTTTCCTCATGCTGAATAATTTGCAGATGCTGTAATAAATTTACCCACAAGATAAAGCATAATTTTTAACTTTAAGGAGACGATCTTCCTTTTCCTTACAAAACGGACTAGCATACTCATCTCAAATAGCTAATGCTAATTTCGGAACCTTACACACGAATCGGCTATTCTGCATTCAGATCAACTGATGATCTATTAAAATATTGCTCAAGTGTTTTCTTCTTTTTATTTTCTTTCAAAGAATACTAACGCTATTTCCAGAATTGACTACGAGCTGTCACCTTTGACACGGCTGTGAGTCATTTGTGCTTTGTTAATGCAAGTTTGCGACGTAGAGACGTAAGCGTGCCAATGTTCACCATTATTTCCGAAAACCTACTCAAGCTCTCTTTCGTTTATGTTTGCCCTAGTACTTTGCATGTTTCCCATTTCAACTGCTGCTGTAAAATTACTGTTACCTAACCAGGATGCTTCAAAGCGTTTGCTTCACTTGGTGCGATTCATCTTAACTAATGTACATGGGAAGGTGACTCCAATAACACTAAGTGCTAAACCAGTCAATTCTTTCTCATTATGATTTCTGCTTGCGCCTTCATTTTGAACCCTGTTTCCACACCCTAGACACTGAAGTAGTGTGAAAATTATTCACAACATATTACAGGTTCTTCTATAAGGACAAAGAAGTTCACGACTACCAGACACTAGCGGAACTTGGCCTCTCTAACAATGCTCCTGCTTCGGTGCGTTTATGCAAGTAGCAATTAGAACATGACGCATTGTTGAAGTTCCTAACCATTATTCCACCAAACTTTTTTACTCTTGCTTAGCTTATAAGCAAGAGCTCTTTTCGTAAAAAAACCGTGGTGAGATTTAATCCTGCACCCAATGAAAGTATTAAACTTTCCGATGAATGATAGTAGTTTATCACTACAAATTTTAGTAGCTCTACAATGCTTATGATAGAATATGACCCAGATATGTTTGAAGCATTTTTTCTTGTTATTTCGTCTTAGGTCACTGAGCATATATGTCTTTGCATAAAATGTAAAATTGTTGTGAAATAAATACGTTGGCGCCATCGTATTCCTTTTATATGGTTTATCTATGGTTTTCCAACAGATTGAGAAGAAAACTTTTCCATTGTGATAGAAGCCCTGCGATCCAATACACCCCGGTAAACGGTGGGCGTAACATGGCTGCTTAAAAATCTGAATGAGGTGTTTTCTGATGCACTCCTCGAGTCTGCTGGGTGGCGTTCTTTATCCTTGTCAAAACTCCTTCCTCCCTAGAGCAGTCAGATTTGTACTAGGCTGTTTGTGAAGATGAAAGCCACTAATTTGACAGATAGGTAGGTAAACGGAAGTCATTATATCTGGCAAATATGCATTTATATTTTAACGGTGCCTAATGGATGAGATCCATGGATTATCCTTAAGGAAACGAACGAAGCTTTGTTTTTATCGTTTTTTCTCACACCCATTTGCGCTTCGAGTAAGTTAAAAAAGGATAAAAAGGATAAAGATCTCGGCGTTGATCAATCACTGAGGGATGCGCCATGCATTCGACTTCATTAAGCATCGTTGGAGGCGATTGAATGCATACCTGGCCTTTACAATGACTCGCGGCGGCCTGCCGATGTAGCGAGTCTGTGCTGCTATCCTCCCAAACAAGTCTGGTACCAATTTGCCGACCCCGGAGGGATGGAAGATATGGTGGGCCATGGGCCCAGGGATGGATTCCACGTGCGAGTCGCAGTGGCGCCTCCAACCACTGCGCCACGCGCGCCCTTTCGAATAAGTGCTCATTAAAACTAAACCCGAAGAAAAGGCTGTCTGTTTCTTCTTACCTAGTCATATTTCGCTTTGAGTCGCTAATAGGCTTGCTCGATTCTAAGGTGAATTGGGAGCGAAGTTTTTTCGGAGTCAAAACCCTCAATGAGGGTAAATTTATTTCGGTTTTTTTTCCAAAATATCCAAGTAATATGTATTTAATGGTGCCTAAATAGTTTCACAGAAATGACATATTTATTCTACTGTTTTCTGGTTTTCTTGTCGAATTGTTGTCGACCTTACTCGGCCAACTTATCTTTTTTTACTTCTGAACAGCATCTCCTAGAGCACGAAGCTGATTAGGGTTCAATTCTGCATTGCCTATACGGATGCTGTTTGTCAGGAGTGCACAACTGATTAGGGTTCAATTCTGCATTGCCTGTACGGATGCTGTTTGTCAGAAGTGCACAAACGAACATCAAAAAGTAGTGCTCACCCTGAAAGGGACGGTCCAGATGTGTGGTTAGTCGATAGCAAAAACTGGATCTGATTTATACTCTACATAAAAGGATACCACGGATCTTCCTCATAAGAGGGACCTCGACCCGGTTAGTCGCGAGGCTACGTGGCGCGTCCCCAGGTGGCGGATAGGGGGTTAATCGCGGACAAAAGCGACCTTTGCTTCCCTGCGATGCAGATGGATCCAGTGGATGGACTCCCTGTTTCTGCTGCGCCGATTTGGCACATACATTCTGTATTTGCTAGGCGTTTTCATGCATGCGTGTGTGGATGCGTTCTCGATTTTTGCGGATTGCATTCTACGAATCAATTCGGCCAAAAGCCTGCAATAAAGTGACAGGGAAGTATATGTGAGGCGGTTAGGAGGCGCCTCCAAGAAATAGGCTCCATGTCCACTCTGGGAGAGCCTGGCAAGCTACCCGTGAGTATAACCAGCCCCCACGTTCAGAGCCCAGCAAGCTATACGTGGGTGTAAAAAATGCTAGATACAGCAAAAAAAACGGGGCTCATTCCCCTGACCCCGAAAGAGCACCCGATCTCGCAGCGTTGGGTAGGACGAGTACGGAGAGGCTGATGAAATCTCAGGACCAATGGAAGCTCCCTGGATCAAGAACTATGGTGACGATCTATACCTTCAACGAACGTACACTTGCATCCGAGTCCTCGATAAAGGACTTGTTTATGCAAGCAAAAATGATAAGATACGACATCATCAGCCTGGCCCAGACGAGACGACGTCACCCATTCAACGCTGTCTATGACACTGGAGAAGAACTGTTCCTCGGAACATGCGACAGTAGAGGCGTAGGCGGCGTCGGCGTTCTCGTCAAGTTCACGAGTTTGTCCATGAACATCGATTCATTCGAACAGTTACAACCCGAATTGCACACTTATGATTAAAAAGATGTGGATCAATACCGGCTATCACAATCTTCGTCGTTTGCGTGCCAACATCAAACTATGACAAAGAAGAAGTTGAAGCGTTCAACATGGACTTGGAGAAATTCTACAGAGAAGAGCATACATTCTTCAAGGTCAACATTGGAGATTTCAATGCCAAGATTTTACCGAGAAAAACGCCTGAGGAACGTCAAACATTGGGACCCACGGATTATAATGGAACGAACAGAGTGAGCGGCTCTCCGAGTTTATCATGGCGATCCATCCTTGGTAACTAAATAGAAAGTTTTGCCTAACCGATGTCGCTGTTGTCCGAAAATTTTACACGGAGTCAGACAACCGTTTCCTTCGTGCAAGATTTTATTTCTCATGGGAAGGAGAAAATGCCGCTAAATTCAAAAACCGAAGCCCGAGAAACACCACGAACTGGGACTAATTCAACTCATTAGCCGGCTGTTGGGAAGATGCCGTTGTCGACAACATCGACGACGAATGCAATAGGCTCATTGAACATCTTCACGTTAGCACCATGAAAGCTGAGAGTTCGAAGGTCACCAAAAGAAGTCTGTCTCCAGAAACTTTCCAGCTAATACTCCGGCGTGGAATCGTACGTGCTGCAGGCAACTGCGAACTAACGTCCGAGCTTGCGAAACAATTCAGAAAGGGGATAAAAGAAGATCTTAAGGAAAGAGGAGCAGCAGTAATGGCCGAAGCTGCAGAGGCTGGGAAAAGCATTCGCAAAGCCCGCCGAAGCTTCGCCAATTACAGGACCAAGATGATTGCACTCCGAGGCCCAGAAGGAACAATAACAGCGTCCAGAAAGGCAATGAAGAAAATCATCCACGAACACTACTCAGATCTCTTCGATAGCCACGTCCACCTCTCGTCTTATGAAATAAAAGAGGATGGATATGTTGTTCCACCGGTTCTCCCTTCCGAAATCCGACATACCATTTCGTCGGTGAAAAGTCGCACAGCACCGGATCCGGACAAGATAAGATCAGAATATCTGAAGAACCTTCCGCCAGTCCTCGTAAACACACTGGCTTGGCTCTTCACACGTTACCTGTTTGAATGCAAGGCCCATACTCAGTGGAAGACCAGCAAGACCGTGTTGTTGTTCAAGAAGGGCGACCTACACGATTTAGGCAACTATCGCCCAATCTGCTTGCTATCTACCGTCTACAAACTTTTCGCTCGAGTCATCCTAAACAGGATTGACAGAACACTAGAAGAAGGACAGCCATGCGAGCAAGCATGGTTTCGAAAAGGATTTAGTACGTTGGGCCACATTCACACGTTAACAAGGCTCATTGAAGTATCGCGAGAGTACAAAAGACCGCTCTGTCTCACTTTCATCGACTTAGAGAAGGCGTTTGACTCAATTGAGATAGAAGCAGTCATGGAAGTCCTTGGAAGTCAAGGAGTCCCTACACAGTACATAAAGATTCTTCGTGAGCTGTACAACAATTTCACAGCCAAAATTTCTCCATTCTACAACGATATTAACGTTAACGTCAAAAGAGGAGTTAGGCAAGGCGATACAATCTCGCCAAAATTGTTTACAGCCACCCTCCAGAACGTCATGCGAACACTGGAATGAAATGATATGGGAGTGAAAATCGATGGTGGGCAGATACACCACCTTCGCTTTGCTGATGATATCGTTCTTATAACACCAGACATTAGACAAGCGGAACGAATGCTTGCGGACTTTGATAAAGCATGTGGAAAGATTGCTCTTCGACTAAATCTCAAGAAAACGATGTTCATGAGGAACGGATTGGTTTCGTTTGCCCCATTCGCGCTCAAAGTAAAGAATATCTCGGAATGCTCCAGTTATGTCTGTCTAGGTCGGGAAATCGAGATGATGAACGACAATAATTCCAGAGCTGAGCAGAAGGAAACGAGTGAGTGAGTTCTGAGTGAACAAGAATTTTTTTCGTGTAGTTTCGTATCTCTGCTTTCCCACGCCACCACCTCTTGCTAGCTAGTGACTGTTTCGTTGTAAGGATGGCAGTGTTTACTATCATCGATCTGCCATATCGTGGGCTTCCAGATGAAAATGTTGAACTCGTTCTTGGTTGGGAGACTATGCTTGGGAGGTGGAATTCCGTACAATCCCAATTTGACACCTCTGCAACGGTGGCCTGTGAGCTATTAGCGTGGCCATTATTGACTTAAGTTAAAAGTTGAGTAAAGGAAGGCACTAAACCAGCTTCTAAATTATGATTGTAAGGCTACTATGTAATGAGTTGATATTCTTCTTGTCTTTGAAAAGAGCGAATTTAGGATGCACTTCGAGATGACTGCGACTCTTCTGAACATTGTGAGACGAACTGTTGTGTGGACCCGATTTTAGCGCCTTGCTTTTTTTCGTTATATTCGTGTTGATTTCCCAATTCGTGCTGGTAAATGTGGTTGTAGCGGTACTTATGAAGCACTTGGAGGAGAGCAATAAACGCGACGCGGAGACAATGAGCTCAGAAGACAGAGTGGCAGGTGGGAGCACACAATCTACATGGAGGATGTTACGAAATTGTGCAGAAGTGCGGCTACGTGCTTCTTCGTCAACCAAAAACGAGTGATTTAGCATAAATGTGTTTTTTGTTAAATGAAAACTCAAGCTATTGGTTTGAATAGAAGCCATTAGGATTAGAAATACTCTTTGAAACGAAATTTTGATTTCCTGTGTAAGTTCGTCAAGAAACCAAGGCGTTGATCATCCACGCTTAGGCTAAATGAAAGCCGGTACTGAAAATATCACAATTTTTTTTTATGAAAAAGGTATGTTTCAAATCTTTTTAAGTCACCCTTTCAAGTAAAATGAACTCACTGCCCAGTCCTTTCCTGACACTCTCAAATGAGCAGTAACGATGAGTAATAAAAGAAAAATACTAGAAATGTGGAAACGGGTTGGAGAAAAGGACGACTTTTTGAAAACGATGCCAATAATGAAGTTAAAACACCTACGTCGAATATTTAGTTTTCCTTCAAATATTTGTTTGATCTGTACTACTAAAATTATGAAGAG
>MQTX01000218.1:443201-575999 GCA_009735665.1 Angiostrongylus cantonensis | reverse complement strand
AATTCACGGCCGGGGAGAAAACATTTGTTTGCCGGTTATGAAGCGTCTCATCTTCGCTTCTATTCGCATAGAGAGCAGAGCTCATGGAAGAGAAGACAGGAGTTGATGACGGATCCTCGGTAGTACAGTAGTTAGTATCCGGGTCTGTCACATGCGAAACCCCTGTTCAATTCCCGGCCGAGGAGAACACTATTGATTGCCGATTATGCAGCGCCTTATTTTTTCTTCTCCTCGAATAGAGAGCAGAGCTCATAGAAGGGAAGACAGGAGTTGATGTTTAGTCCTCTGTCACATGCAAGATCCGTGTTCAATTCACGGCCGGGGAAAAAACATTTGCTTGCCAGATATGTAGCGTCTCATATTCGTTTCTCCTCGCATAGAGAGCAGAGCTCATGGAAGAGAAGGCAGGAGTTGATGATGTTGTTTCTTCGGTAGTATAGTGGTTAGTATCCGGGTCTGTCACATGCGAGACCCGGGTTGAATTCCCGGCCGGGGAGAACACTAATGATTCCCGATTATGCAGCGCCTTATTTTCTCTTCTCATCGAATAGAGAGCAGAGCTCATAGAAGGGAAAGCAGGAGTTGATAATTGATCCTCTGTCACATGGGAGTCTCGGTTTCAATTCACGGTCGGGGAAAAAACATTTGGTTACCAGTTATGTAGCGCCTCACTTTCGCTTCTCCTCGAATAGGGAGCAGAGCTCATGGAAGAGAAGGCAGGAGCTGATATTTGATCCTCTGTCACATGCGAGACCCGGGTTCAATTCCCGGCCGGAGAGAACACATTTGATTGGCGATTATGTAGCGTCTCATTTTCTTTTCTCCTCGCATACAGACCAGAGCACATGGAAGGGAAGGCAGGAGCTGATGTCTGATCCTCTGTCACATGCGAGACCCGGGTTCAATTCCCGGCCGGAGAGAACACATTTGATTGGCGATTATGTAGGGTGCCATTTCCGCTTCGCCCAGAATAGAGAGCCGAGCTCATGGAGAGAAAGGCAGGTGTTGCTGATGTTGATTCTTCGGTAGTATAGTGTTTAGTTCCCTCGTCTGTCACATGCTAGACCCGGGTTCAATTCCCGGTCGGAGAAAACACTTTTGGTTGCAGATTATGTAGCGTCTCATTTTCTTTTCTCCTCGCATAGAGACCAGAGCATTTGGAAGGGAAGGCAGGAGTTGATGTCTGATCCTCTGTCACATGCGAGACCCGGGTTCAACTCCAGGCAGGGTAGCACCCATTTGATTGCTGAATATATAGCGTCTCATTTTCGTTTCTCCTCGAATAGAGAGCAGAGCTCAGGAAAGGGAAGACAGGAGTTGATGTTTGACCCTCTGTCACATGCGAGAAACAGGTTCAATTCCCGGACGGGGAGAACACTTTTGATTGCGGATTATGTAGCGTCTCATTTTCGCATGCGCTCGTATTGAGGGCAGAGCTCATTAGAGTGAAGGCAGGAGTTGATGATGGATCCTCGGTAGAACACTGTTTACTATCCGCATCTGTCTCATGCGAGATCCGGGTTCAATTCCCGAGCGGGGAGAACACTTTTGCTTACCGATTTTGTAGCCTCTTTTCGTTTTTCCACGCACGGGGAGCAGAGCTCATTTAACGAAAGGCAGAAGTTCATGATGGATCCTCGGTAAAACATCCTCATCCTTTCTGAGCTCTGCTCTCTATGCGAGGAGAAACGTAAATGGGACGCTATATAATCGGCAATCAAACTTGTTCTATCCTTCCAAGAATTGAAGCCGGGTCTCGCGTGTGATAGACGCGGCTACTAACCACTATACTACCGAGGATGCATCATCGACTCCTGCCTTTCCTTCCATGAGCTCTGCTCTCTATGCGTGGGGAAGCGGAAATGATTCCCGATATAATCGGCAAGCAAAATGTGTTTTCCCCAGCCGGGATTGGACCAGGGTCTGGCATGAGACAGACACGGATAGTGAACACTGTTCCACCGAGGATCCATCATCAGTTCGTGCCTTCAATTCCACGTACTCTGCTGTCTTTTCGAGAAGAAACGAGAATGATACGCTACATAATTGGCAATCATTAGTGTTCTCCACGGCCGGGAATTGAACCCGGGTCTTGCATGAGACAGACACGAATAGTAAACACTATACTACCGAGGATCCATCATCAACTCCTTCATTCCCATTCGTGAGCTCTACTTTCTATGCGTGGAAAAACGATAGTGGGACGCTGCACAATCGGCAATCAAAAGTGTTCTCCCTAATCGGAAATTGAGCCCGGGTCTCGCATGTGACAGACGCGGTTCCTAACCAGTATGTAGACGGTAAGGGCGCGTGTGGTGCAGTGGTTGGAGGCGCCACTGCGGTGCGCACGTGAAGTGCGCCCATGGCCCACCAAGCCTTCCATCCCTGCGGGGTCGGCAAATTGGTACCAGACTTGTCTGGGATTATAGCAGCACTGGCTCGATACATCAGCCGGCCACCACGAGCCATTGTAAAGCCCAGATATGCATTCAATCACCTCCAACGATGCTTAATGAAGTCCAATGCATGGCGCATCCCTCAGGGATTGATCAACGCCGAGAGCTTTATCCTTTATTTATTCTTTTATGTAGACGGTGAATTCAAGTTAAACAAGTGGAATCTGTGAACGATGGTCGCACACCACTAATTTTTCAACGGCGCTTTACATTCAGTAGCTCTCATTTTTTATAGAAGCTCAGCATTTCGAATCTCTTTTAATCACGATACTACTTGTTATTCCTTACCCCAGTGAACTTTGTACATTTGGTTTCATTTCCTAGAAAGACTAAAACGAATGCAATGGTCACATAAAAAGTTGTTTAATAAATCGTGGAAATTTCGGTAACGAGTTTTTATTTCGAAACCGACTTTATTTTAACATCGGTGTGACTAATCAATATGTATTTTTTCGAAGCATTAATCAATGTGTATTCATTCTTTGACGAGCTTACACTAGGTTGGTATATATATTTATTTATCGTTTGTGCATAAAAGGGCATCACCGAGTGATCATGCCTCACTTGAGGAGATGGCCCACTGAGGAAGGTCTGACTCGGCACGAAGGCGAAGCCGACTCGAATAACAAGCGTGGACCATCGGCTCAGATCATCGGCTCTGATGAAGACGAAGACGTCGAAACGTTAGCCGAAAGTAAATATATTTATCAACCTCGTGTAAGCTCACCAAAAAAAGAATACACAACTAGTTTTTAGTTGACGTTATGAACTTTAAATGATTAGGCTCTAATAACTCTTCGTTTTAATGATGAGTAAGCACGAGGTTGTTACTACAGCATTTATTCGTTCACAACAGCCGAAGTTTCGGCGGTTTCGATTTCTTCAGAGTCAGGAGAGGTCAAGTTCACTCGCAGTCAACCTCACCTCATGAAACTTTGCGCTTAAATTTCTAACCGTATAAGAACAGCACTTTCAACCACTCTTCGTTTTATTCTCCCTAATCTTTCAGTTATTGATGGACAGAATTATATCAATTCGGAAAATTCAAAGGTGAACCGCAAGGAGAAGTGCTTCATGATCACGTATGACCTCGCGCCACACCTCATGTCGATTTCTGGACCCAGTCCAGACACATTCCTCACCCATATACGACTTTGGACTCCACCTAGTCGCTGGAAGACTTAAGAAGAACAAAACGGTTAATAGTACCTAGGATCGACTTTCTATTAGCCTCGGCATTGAATTATGAATTAGTCGTTTTCTCTCTCAGCAATCGCGAGGTTGTTAAACAGCATACGTTTACTTCCATACAATAACACACATACAACACAATCGTAGCTGACGTTTCGGCAGAATCACCTTCTTCAGAGCCTGGAAGAGGACACTAATACGTAGCTTACTAGGTCAAACACTTCAACAGCACAAACAGAAAGATAAAAATCTGACCGATAATTACAAGATCTAAGGCTTCTCGAAAAAACCCACTGCTTTTTTCACCTGTTTTCCACCGAGGGAAAGCAGCCCTGCCAAGTCGCACATGGCTGACTACTGTAGCGCCCCCCGTCAACGATCGATGCAATGGTAAGGGGCGAGGCATTCCTCCCTGCTATTCACTGTAGGATTTTTGCCATTTATACAAAAAGCCTCGAGAAATTTGCGCGTTGGTGTTTTATTATCTCGTGCGAGGATGACGACTTTTATATCAAAATCGTCTCCGTCACGCTTTTGTATCCTATGCGTGCCTTGTCTTGTTTTTCGTTTGTCATCTAGGTTCCGGATACATAAAGGTCTGCCCGTTTCGCCAATATGTTCGTCTCCGCAAATACCACAAGAGATTAGGCATATCGCACCTGAACTCATGCAGTCACCGTCGCTGCCATCAAGGCACATTACGCAATATGTATTCTTTCTTTGATGAGCTTACACGAGGTTGATAACAATATTTATTATCGGCTAACGTTTCGACGTCTTCGTCTTCATCAGACAGTCATCGGTTAGGCTAGTGTTAGTACACATTTTCAGTCAGCGGTATTTCTGCTTGTTCCAGACGAGCGAATACGTGGGCTACACCAACAATATTGCGAAAAGCTTCACTGAGATGCTGTCTGCATTTCGCACCACTTTACTATAAGGTTGCTGTGTGACTACCCACGTACTAAATTGTTACGATGCAGTTGTATCCATTGCCCTAGATCAACGGCGTATTGAGCTATTTCTCACTTCCTTATAACATTTCATCCAAGTAATCGAATATATCGAATGCATCCCGAAAGCATTGATCAATACCGAATGCTTTGTCCCTTATCCTTCAAATGAATTTTTAGAAGGAGTGGAAGTTCTAAACTGCAGTCTCCTTGTTTAGACTCCTTTACGCGAACAAGTAGCTAGCCCTAAGGAGACATGATAGACTCAGGAACAAAAATCCGAAAATGTCATTGCAGATTTTGTAATCATCTCTGTTAAACATTTCACTAACACTTTCGTCGCACAAAAAACAACACTAATGAAAAAGTTCACAACAATTTCTGTGGAAGATTCGATCGACTACCGTAGTCATTGAATCAGGTTTTCTTTATAGGTAATTTTGTCGAAAATTAACGCAACACATGTGGTAATGTGTTAGTTAGTAACTGTTATAGTTTAAAAATAGTAGTGATGCGGCTGAGTGTTGCACACACGTGATAACATGCGAAGAAAAGAGAATAGTGATAAAATGATGCTGGAAAGCAAAACATTGCTAAAATTTTTACTTGATTACCACCGATATAGTCCTAAATAATAGCGCGTGTGGCGCAGTGGTAGGAGGCGCCCTGGAACACAAACCTGGGATCGATCCCCACTCCCATGCTCTCCAAACCTTCCATCTCTCCGCGGTCGGTAAAATGATTCCAGACTTGTTTAGGAGGATAGCTGCACTGGCTTGATGCATCGGTAGATCACGGCGAGTCATTGTAAAGGCCAGAATCCTCAACCATGCGCCATTTCATCATGTCTGGGTAGACAAGTACACCTGATTGACAGCTTGAGACAGTAATGTTAAACAGTAATGGTTTTGGTTTAATAAAATGACAGGTAGTTATATCAGAAACGGATTTTAGACTTCATAAGAAAACCGAATCGCTGTTGCGCAAGGCCGCGTGTGAGCACGATATTGCAATCTCTCTCTACTTCGCTTCACTCCCTTAGTAATAAATGTGAATATATTTTTTTTCGTTCCCTTGAATCCTTCACAGAAAAAAAACTCAGAGAATCAAAAGGATAAGTATGAACACGTGACATTTTACAATCATTTGTTGTCTTTCATACTATAATTACTTTCGCAACATTTATGAGACCACGCTTAGTTTAGAGAGCGACGCCAACTAGAAAAACACCTAAATCTTCCACGCACAGAAGGTGGTCGAAATTAAGCCTAAAAAGCCTTTTTAAATAAATCATTAAGTGTAGAAATTATCTTCGCATTGACCACATCTGCCAATGCGTCTTTTTGGGACAAGCTATCGAATGAGGACAATACGCGCGCGAAATAAACTTTTTGCGAAAAAGTTGGAACGAATATGCGTTGATGTTAATGTATGCCATCATACTACTATGTTCTAATATATTTCCAACACATAAGAGGTGGTAAACACAGTGGTGATGGCATTAGTCTTGGTTTCTGGTACGACCTCGCCCGGCGCTAATCAACAATACCCAACATTCAATGTCTAGAAACACACTAATTTTGAAAGGACTTTTTTGCGTGCACGGATACAGATAACTGCATATAGTGAATACCGTGAACAATTTTATCTATGGCCATCTCAGAATCTCAGGTGGAAAGAGATCAATAAGCGTTCAGTGGCATTCGTGAAGTATTTGACAAAACTACGAATTCAAAGAACACAGAAATCCGAACTCCTCCCCTGGTGACGGAAGATCCGCACAATACGTGCAAATGAGGCATATATTTAAAAGGAAAAAGGAAATAACGTTTTCATAGAAATTCTTCCTGTCTCACTTGGACGGTGCAAAGTCAAGCACTTTACATACATACTAAATCACATACATTGAGCGCCTTCATGGAGTGGTAAGCAAAGGAAGTTTGTTATGGTATTTTTCTTCAGTCGGCAAATAAGTGCTTCCTGGTCTTTTCCATTTTCAGTATCTGTCTTGTGTTTTCTTCGGACGCCTACAGTCTCACTCATTCTGAAAACAGGTTCTCACCGTTTCTGACAAATTTTCAACACGATTATCGCATATACGATGGGCAATCGAACTGCACCTAACACTTCCGTTATCAGATTCCAACCAAAGACTGTTATTCACCAAATCCTTCCTACTACTCCCCGTTAAAGACTGTTATTCACCAGATCGTTCATACTCCATTCCATTAAAGAGACACCTTCTTTCGATTAACTTTTTCCAGAACTCCTCTTCCTTAAGTATTTTTGATCCAATTGACGATATAGGCGTGGTACATTCATAACACTAGAAAAGACATTTTCTTCCGAAAAGTTGATCGCATTGCTGGTACGTCTTTTAGCAATTCGCTCGACCGATTTTCTGTTAACGTTGGCATTCATGAAATATTCCTCTATATTCTTGCCGAGCAAACAACAGCTGTTCTTTTATTGTTTATTACGACGAAGCTGATGTTTTGGCGGATTTTGGCTTCTTTAGAGTCTGGAAAGGTCACGTTGACCGCAATCCACCCAGCCAAACACCTCGATAACCATGATCCACTATGGAGGTAGACTGCGGTCAACTTGACCTCTCCAAGCTCTGAGGAAGGCAAAATCCGCCGAAACGTCAGCTTCGTCGTAGTAAAGAATAGAATAACTTTTCGTGTTTACTCAGCAAGAATATCAAGAATTAATGACACTGGCTTAGTAGCGCGCAAACATTTCCAGTCATTAGGCTCTGCCTTTTCTCCACTTGTTCTTCTGCTGATCAGCTCTCACCGGATGAAGATCAGTATCACAAAGTGATAGCTTCTATCTTACGAATGTAACAAATATGGAAAAATCTAAATCACACAGAATTCCTACGACATAGAAATTTTCATAATTTTAAGTCGGAAAAGTTGCTTTCCTGGAAATCGTGTTCTTTAACTAGAGCGTTTTCGTTGTAAGACGGCTCAAATAGATTGAAATGAGCACCGGTCGTTATGTAATGATCCACTAAAATAAGTGTTCTTTTTGTAGTACTCATCGATACTAGGTGTTTACTATAATCAAAGTAGTGATTTTTGACATAACTTCGAATAGCCCTATGTAAGAAGTTGCTTTTTGATGGTACTCTAGTTTCAACCTAGATGCGATACATTTAGCCGAACCCTTTTTGAAGTCTCACCTTCTGGATAGTTAGGATATCACTCAGGGTCTTCGCTTCTAGTGTAAGCATGGTTCTGGAAGACGGTCTTTGCTTAATGAAGTCATTTGACAGATAGATTGTTTGGTGGACCCGAACGTTGTTCATGCAGGTGTCATCTTTCTCTTTCCCTATTCTTTCTTTTGTTTCGCATACCCAATACCGACCCGACTTTTGTCTATAAAGGATAAAGGATAAAGCTCTCGGTGTTGATCAATCCCTGAGGGATACGCCATGCATTCGACTTGATTAAGTGTCTTTAGAGGTGATTGAATGCATATCTGGCCTTTACAATGACTCGCTGTGGCCTGCCGATGTATCGAGCCAGTGCTGCTATCCTCCCAGACAAGTCTGGTACCAATTTGCCGACCCCGGAGGGATGGAAGGCGTCGTGGGCCATGGGCGCAGGGATCGACTCCACGTGCGTGTCGCAGTGGCGCGTCCAACCACTGCGCCACACACGCCATTTTGACTTTTGCCTATAAAAATAAAACGGTTCCAAATTAAGGTCGGCATAGAACGATTGAAAACGAAAGTCCTATATTTTCCAACGAATACGTGTTTCCCTCGTTTTCGACTAGGCACTCCATTATCGTGAAACGCGACCTTTCCTTTTATTTCTTTTTTCTGAAAGGGTTCTCACGGAGGAGATGTGTTACTCAAAAAAGGCTTTCAGGCCTTTTTCATTCGAATGGTTTAAATGAAGTCAACCTGTGATTGACTGCTGCTTTTTAATTACATAAATAATAGACCTTTATGAGAAATTTCCACCATTAACGAACGACCCAATTCATTACAGAGCGTACCAAATCAATAATATCAAAGTTTTGAGGTCAGAAATACAGTTGACTCTGCATTAAACATTTTGTCTTAATTTGGCTTGCCTATGGTGAGTAACCATTCTTCTATTACTGATTGCGAAATTTGGAAGCCTTGGAAGACTTTGTTAGTATCAGATAGAAAGAGTGAACACTGAAAAAGGGGAAAGAACTGAAAGAAGAGAATCAAAGAAGTGTGCAGCGTTGAATGGAGCTCTAGAAAATCTCAGTGATACTATCACTCATTGTTTCTTAGTCTCAGCTGTTCAGCAAGCCTTGTCCTAAATACTGTTTTACGACTCTTTTTGAAAAATGCTAAAAGAACGACATGCTTTGCTTGGTTCGTTAAAAACGTATTTCATGAAACCGCCTCATTTAATGGTTCTTCCAAAACGGCTTATCAAGAGACCTTTTTTTGTTAGGACTCCTAGACTTCTTTCTCATTTACGAAGTTCCTTAGAAACCCACTTGCACCGACCTATGTCAACATATTTTTGAATATTTAAACGGGCGATTGTGAATCCCATTGAACGATCCAGTTCCTTGTCTATCAAACAAATTGACCCTTTTTTAATTGCTTCCCTTATATTTGCGTCAAATTGTCTTATTAAAAATCATTCTTCTCTTCTATCCCTACCTCTAACTATTGGCTCTATTTTGTGTTGCTAAATCGAACAATTTCACTTTAGCCATTGTTGTGAAACAAAATCTAATTATGGCTACTGTTTCGGCCTCACCGCCATTTGTAACTGTTTCCGCTTTTGATGTGGCTCTTCATGGTCGTATCGAGTCGAACCCCAAAAAACAGAACACCACACCAGTGAAGTGATGTCGCTTAAAAGTGTCCTTCATTTTAGTTATTTAACCACTCCTTACTTTTAGAGAAGCTTACAAAATCAACAAAGTACATATAACGCAAGCGATTTCTTTTTAACAAAACGAGAATTTTAACTTATTATTTACTGCTTACTCTTTTTAATAACAGGTTATATATTGCGAAATATAATTTTAATGACGCTGAGATATTTACAAAACTCCGGACCGCAGGTGTTTGCGGTGGGGAGCGAACGCGCTATTATCCTTTCCAAGGGTGTAACACGTTCAGCACCACACCATGCGGGTCCTTCTTTTCGCCTGTCTCTCAGCTAGTTCTATCGATCTTTTGCCATCTGCAATCACCGGTCAGCGGAATTGATCTGGGGAGCCGAAATCGGCAACGAACCCAATTAAGCTGAGGTTGCAGTTATAATCACAATTTCAACTTATTTTTTACTGCCTACTCTTTTTATGGCAGGTTATATATTGCGAAATATAACTTTAATGATGCTGATGGCAAAAGATCGATAGAACTAGCTGAGAGACAGGCAAAACGAGAATTTGCAAAATTCCATCACATTTCGTTGAACGGAGGTTTTAACCACCTCTTTAGTTAAGAGTTTGAAAAAATTCCTTCTTCCGCTTATCACTTGCTTCCTACAACTTTCACTAATCGCACGATCCTCCTTTAGTTTTGTTCGCGCTGTTCTTCGTTCTTCGTTGTGATAAAAGAAAATTTTTATTGAAATTAGCACTGAAGTTTTTTGTGGGTTTTCGTAAACACGTGCTATTGTTTTGTTCTCATTTAAATTTCTTAAAACGTGTTCCATCATAAGCAAAGAAGAAAACACCTCTTGACATTGACTTTTTTCGGTGTTCGCAACCACCCTGTCACGAGCGGTCTACTACTTCGATGATCGCAGACCTTTTCCACCTTAACTCTCGAAGGTCTATATTGTCTATCACAACGCTATCGATTATCAGTGGAGATGGAAACACATTAGTGTTTTAATGGCAATCGTTTATTTTTGTCTGCTGAGTGTAACTCGACCGAGCCGGTTGAATCTATCATAGGAACTGCACATTTTTACAGTGCAGAAGAGCAGCCAGCATTTCGTGTTTTTATTTTATTACCATTATTAATATTATTATAAAGGAATAACTGTTTGAAAGAAAATGCTTGATCCCTGTTAAATTCATTTCTAACAGCCATGGCAAATTTCTGTTCGGTTCCAATTGAAAGTTCGAGTAGCACTGAAATGGGCTGGGTGAAACGCTGGTTCGATCCGGTGTTCCGGTCATACCAAACATTCTATCGCTCCGGGTTCGACAAACTGATTCCGGGATGCTATTTGAGAGAATACGAAGCACTGATTTGATACACTGGTAGGCTACTGTAAGTCATTCTATAGGTCATATATCCATTTGATCACTATTGTAATGCTCAGTGAGGTCGATTGTATGGCAATAATCTCCATAGTAGAAGCGCTTAAATTGTAAAGTCTTTTTCTGGCATAAACCTACTTACCTGCTCGCATGCTTGCTTATGTATTTAAATGGTCAATCTCCAAATGTACTCTCATATATCCTTCTACGTCCTCTTATATCCCCGTGTGTTTCGAACTCTTCCGAGGCTCACAAGCCCTTTCATCCTTTCGGGGTCGCGATATTAGTACCATACTTCTCTGGGTTACTGTCTGCAATTCAATTCAAGTGGGAACACACTACCGCATATCTTAGAACTTCAGGGAAAATCAACTCGATCAACGACATTTATGACGAAAGAAAAATTTTCAAGCAGCAGCATAATTCACACAGAGAAAAGTTGGAAGACCTTCGTGGATGATGGATGCGAGGAAACGAATCCAATGCTAGGGGCGTTGGGATCCACACAGCAGATGTGAAAGATGGATCTATCCCTGCCTATTCTGAATAAACCAAAACTGTTTCTATTTATTTTGTTGCCTTGCCATTGAAATTATTTTTAGACGTCGTCATGTCTGCTCAGATGAGGCTGGCTTGAGGTTTGCAGCGAGTTTTGTCGAATATTTCGCCACACATACAGCTGTCAAAAAAATTAAAGAACAACAGTATTTCATCAAAATCCACTGCCCGCACAACTCCTCTCCAGGAGCTTGCCAGCAGAGATTTTGTCTTTCATTACGCTCTTAAATCTCGAAGTTTTCTATTTTATCCGAACTCAGAACAGGTGGTCTCACTTTCTAGAAAGTGAATGACAAATAGGGTGGCTGCTTGCAAAGTCGCGACCACTTCCATGTACTGAACAATGTGGAATCGGTCGAAAGGCTAGCCAGTGTGTAATAAGCGTTGCGCATTAACAATCACCTCGTTCGTTTCGTCACGAGTGTAACAATTGATAGATCAGTTTTCATTGATTCTTGCAAGTCGAGTCCGAAAGATTTTGGATGAATGTTGTTGTGAAAATTGTAAATACTTTCTGGTTACTTTTAAAGATTTGCTACCAATATATATTTTGGAAAGGACACTTTCTATTTTTGGTCTGGGCCATATGGGTAGCAGTACAATAACCCTACCGATAATGAAAACAATTATATCAATTTCACTCTTCACACGACATGCTGGTCCCAACGTTTTCTCTGTGGTGGTTTGAGTTTGGGTTCCATAGGATGTGGCCTGTTCTATTTACTGACATAATGAATAGTCGTTAGGCATGGTTATCCGTCCATTTCCAATATTATTGTGCCATACGCATTCGCCGGCAATCCCGAATCACAGGAATATCTGTTTTGTATTACAAATAGAATTCTTCCGGAGAAAAGTGAAGTCATTTCTACCACTAGTCAATCGATTGATTAATCGTAATGATTACAATAGAGGATGCGGCATCGAGCAGAGCCTTATTTAAACCAGTGTTACTAATGTTAAACTCTTCCATTTCTAGCTCCGATTAGCCTTAGGTTTCAAATAACCAACCATCAACCCATGAAGTTCGGCGACGGCCTGTGGTGGCGGCCGTGAACGTCATGACTTATGTTTTCCAACATTCCAGGAAAAAGTTATAACAAACTAAGAGCACACTAGATCACGTAGGGGTCGCTAGGGGTCGCATGTGGATTTTAATAAGAAGACCGTTCAGGTAATCAAATAAGTACTTTTTGTATCCTAGCCGGTCTGTGCCTTCATATTTATCAAAACCTACTGCAATTTAACTCTGACACGGATAATAATCCTATTAATCCTAATAAATATGAACAATTTTTCCAGATTATTACGTAAATACCAGCGTGTTACCCAACTTTCACACCTAAAAATCACTGGGTTAATGTTTCAACTTCTTTATCTTCATCCGAGCGGTACTTCACTCTAGAAGATTCGACTCCGTGAAACTACGAAGACTTATTTTCGAGGGCTAACGTCTGTGGAAAAAACGAATGGAATCATTCCGGCTCTGAAGAAGGGAAAGGCGTTGACGCGCTAACCGAATAAAGGTTATCTAACAGCCTAGCGTTAACTTATTAATATAAGGAAGTACTGCATCGTCACAAATCTGTAAAAATAGTTGAAACTAAGAAGTATTGCTTTTCGTGTAGATGTAAGGTGCAAAATATTCTATGTTGACAACACCGAAAAACAGCCACTTCTCTACCTTTAAAAAGCAAAGTTAAGCGAAATTACGTGTTGTTCTTTCGCATACCGTAATCCTTAAATAGGTGCGTGCTCTTGTTAAACCAGTTGAGTGGTGGGGCGGTAGCGGATTCCGCTGAAGTGTTCCATTACAAACCGTGACGTAGACCTATATTTCTATTCCAACGAGCGACTGTAACCTAAATCTCTGCAATGAAGGTGTATAGTAGGTGCTTTTTGAAGGATACAGGAATTTTTTGTGTGAAATTTGGCCTTTGCATGTCTGAACAGTAAACAGTAAGTGAAGCTTGAACGTGAAACGAGGGCACAATAATTGCATGAAAAGTAGGCAAGAGCTTTCTTCAAATCTTGTTTTATCCCGTAAAGTCGTTTTTCTCTGATGTTTTCTATTTTCGTTGCGCACAGTTAGTTTTCTCCCGCTTGTCATTATTTGCTTAATTTAAACGTATATTTAATTCTGCTGTAACCGAATCCTATTCTTCAAATGTTTCTTGCATGGGATTTTAGGTTAGTTCGAATATTTTGGCTTTTCTTTGAGAACATTAGTGTCTCATTGTTTTGAAAACCTTTGCAGGGCTAAAAATAGCACCGTCTTGTTTCTATGGATATGTATTTTGTACGCTACCTTTTTCTTCCTATTTTGTAGACAGTTGTTTTTCCAGAAATCCATCGCTTTAAGTCGTCCTCCTTGAAAAGTGGAATAATCATATTTTTTGCAAGACATCTGTAGTTTTTGTGAATGTAGAAAAGCCAAAACGGAGTTTTCAGAACAGCCATGCTTGGAATTATGAACGTCGGCTCTGATGCGCAGGTAGAATTCTACGCGAGCGCACGTCAAAGTTCACTGTACGGTCGTAAGCCATCGAAGGACAGCAGAACGTAAGGCAATTAGGTTTTTAAATACAATTTTCCAAACAAAGGTAAGAAAATAAAACTCATTCAAGTCACGTAGATGTCCAGTGCAAGCAAAAATGAAGAAACCCTCAATATACAGACTTCATTGCACACGAATTGTTTTATCGTTCTGGGTGGATGCATCCAGTGGACGCAACATTCGCTACCGTCGCAGCTAGAAGCCTTGGAAGAATTCGTCTTTCAGGACAGCAGACTACTATCTAACTGATAAATTTTGAGAAATTCCTACTTTGAATAGCTTATGCACTGATTCGGCAGATCCAGGTTTATGGGAAACCAGACGTCACCAGAATCCAGCAGATAATTGGAAAGAGCAGCCTACATATCCTCGACAGTTGTAGTAGAATCAGCATCGGAACTCAGCACCATTGTGGACAGCGGTTGCCAGGCAACCAAACAAATAGAAAAAGAGTCGAAGCTTGCATGATATATGAATATATGAATGTGGTCATACACTTTAGAAACTGGGTTAAAATCATTAAAATCACTCTTCCATGTTTCATTTGGTAGGAAAAAGCATCTGGACAAATCGTATTAAGTTGTTTTTATTTCTCAATTTTTTGCTGCACTGCAAGAGACATCAGCATGGTCATGCTACGATTTCAACGGAGGCTTTCTTACTGTTAAAAAAGAGAATAAAACTCAAACAACTTTTTCCCTTTGGTATCGCATTACATCACTATGTACACGCATTGGTCAAAAGACTTTCACTCAAGTTTTGTAATTGAAACCCTGAAAGGCCTTTTATATCCTTGAGAGTTCAACCAAACTACGTAGTTAAACCGATTCACTACCCCATTATCTGCCGACGAACTTTAAGAGAAACAGCTCCCATTGAATTAAACAGCCTTTTTTCCAAAACCCTCTTTATGATCCAATGACTATCTAATTGAAAATAAAGCGGCGAGTATTCAAGTCTTACATGAAGTTTTTCACCATTTTTTGGGTTGCAGACGGTTGTTTCTAAGACAACTCTAAGAAAACCTTCTCAGGACGTAATCGCCGAGTTTTCAAAGCATGTAGATCGTGGGCATTGCCATTTCACGGCCACGGTTCTCCTCGAATGACGACAGTTCATCACTATGGTTTACTCTTTTTTGAATTTACAAATGAAAATTTTCACTTAGTTCTCATTCATTTCTCATGTGAGAAAAAAGAGCCCCTTATCATTGCCATTTCGATCGACAAGCTAATTCAATAATTCAAATATGACCGTTGTGCTTTTTATTTGCTAAAAAATTCGAAATGATAGAGCCAAAAGAAAACAATGCGACCCGCTTAAACTGAGAGTTGCTAATTTTTGTGACAGTCACCTTCTTCAAAACTGTTTACATGCCTTTTTTTCTTCGAAGTTTGTTGATATTATTTCGAGAGTTCTAGTTATACAAATGAAGGGCGTGTGCTGATAAACGGAGTACCGGAGGTGCAGGATTCTCCCGATGAATTATGGCGTTCACTAATTTGCAAAGCAGTTAGTGGTGAAGTGATGAGAGGCGTCACACGCGAAAACAAAGGTAAAACCATGTTTAGTCTTATATTCCTCAAAACTGCTAGGTTTAACTTTTTCAAAACAACTGATTTTTATCTGAACCTTCGGTAAATAAAAGGGTAAAGATCTCGGCGGTGATCAATTCCTGAGGGATGCGCCATGCATTCGACTTCATTAAATATCGCTGGAGGTGATTGAATGCCTATCTGGCCTTTACAACGACTCGCGGTGGCCTGCCGATGCATCGACCCAGTGCTGTTGTCCTCCCAGACGAGTCTGGTACCAATTTGCCGACCCCGGAGGGATGAAAGGATTGGTGAGCCATAGGCGCAGAAATCGTCTACGTGTGTGTAGCAGTGGCGCCTCCAATCACTGCGCCACACGCGCCCCCGTAACCTTCGGTAACCCTTCAAAATGTGCAATTTCCTTTTACACGACCCTTCTTTCACACTACTGTGCGAATTCCTGCACTTCTCATAATGAATTCGTTTCCTCGTACCTTTCATCCACGAAAGTCTTCCAACTTATTACATGTTACTTCGGCTGCTGCTTGAGACCTTTTCTTTTATCATGAACGTCCTTGAATGGTGGTCGAGTCGATTTTCCCTTGATGCCTGAAATAGCTGGCCTAAGATTTCTCAGTTGGATTACTGAATATGAACTTTTGCCAGAACAGAGAAAACCGGTACTAATCTTCTAACCTCGAGGAGTGAAGGACTTATGACTTTAGAACCGAGTCGAACCAGCACTATGCTCGCGGTGATTGGCATTGCTACCACTGTGCTACCTACCCGTCCCTAATGTTGTAATTAACAACAAACAAACAAAGCTCTCGACGTTGATCAATCCCTGAGGGATGCGCCATGCATTCGACTTCATTAAGCATCGTTGGAGGTGATTGAATACATATCTGGCCTTTACAATGACTCGCGGTGGCCGGCCGATGTATCGAGCCAGTGCTGCTATCCTTCCAAACAAGTCTGGTACCAATTTGCCGACCCCGGAGGGATGGAAGGCTTGGTGGGCCATGGGCGCATTTCACGTGCGCGCCGCAGTGGCGCCTCCAACCACTGCGCCACAAGCGCTCTATGTTGTAATTAGTGAGAAAAAATAGAAAAATCTTCAATAGCTTTTATTGCCTTTTTCTAATACCGCTTTAGTCAGTGGAATAAAATTTTGCCCAATGAATTCTTTTAATGGGGGTTTGACAGTGATCTGATATTGCTGAAAGAATTCCGAAAATATGCGGCCAACTGGATGAAACGATATTTTGTCCGTTGAATTTCCAATTCACAAGTTTTCAAGACATATCGTACAACCCCATGAGTTGGGACAAGAAATTTATCACAAAGATACCTGGAGGACGTCAATCGACCAACTCACTTAAAGATGAAGGGATAAGAAAAAGGATAGAGCTCTCTGCGTTGATCAATCTCTTAGGATGCGCCATGCATTCGACTTCACTAAGCATCGTTTGGAGGTGATTGGATGCATATCCGTTTCTTACGATGATCAGCGGTTGCCTACCGATTTATCGATCCAGTGCTGCTATCCTCCCAGACAAGTTTGGTAACAATTTGCCGAGCCCGGAGGATGGAAGGCTTGATGGGCTATGGGCACGGAGATCGATTCCACGTGTGTTACAGGGGCCTCCGACCACTTCCTTACTTATCCGGGAGGAGAGTGTTACAGACTCGATACACCAGTAGGCCACCGCAAATCATTTCGAAAGCTAGATATGCATTCAATCGCCTCCAAACGATGCTTAATGAAGTCGAAGGTATGGCGCATCCTTCAGGGATTGATCAACGCCGAGAGCTTTATCCTTTTTTTTACACTGGGCATGCAGCGAACAACTCGGCAAATTGTCTATGAATAACAAAAAAAAAACAAGAGACCACCGATGAAAAATGTCATGATGTAAAGCAAGCGAGATCAACTATTCTAACACTTCTGTGTGAAATGGACGAACGCAGATTCTACTGTCGTCTGCGTTAGTTGTTCGACGATCGACAAGCTTTCTAGTGACAGGCTGTAATTGCATGGTGACACTGTTAAGCACTAACCCTTCTTTAATCCTCTTCGTCCGAGCAGGAAACTGATCTCAGTCAGCAACTTTTTACTGTTGTACTTTTTCGAAGTCGCCCTTGTGCGAAATCAGTTATGAAGATCGTTTATCATTCATTATAAAAGAACGTTTTCAGTTGTCGTACTTTCCATTAATTTAGTGCTCGAAGTCGTTCCACTTCTCCATCCCTTTTTGAGTTTCTACGAAAATCGACTTGTTTATCGGTATGCGTTGGTTTCCATATGGGAAAATTCGCGAACTGCTGTTTCTCCAGTGGTATGACACCAACTTTACCGACGTTTCCAAGTAACTTCAAAGAATTGTCGAAGACATCCTTGGTCACCAAACGAGTCGTTTGCGTTTTTTACTCAAAATTCAACATCGTTCATATCATTTGAGCGCACATACCAACTACTAAGTAGTGGTTTCGATGGTGGTTAGAGATTTGCTGTGCTCTTTAGTATACATAAAGTCGCTGGTTGCATGCTACATCCAGGCAATCGAAGCCCTTCAATTCTCTGGAGCGAGCAATTACTACCGGTTTTTTTCTGGGTGGTTAAAAACACCGAGCTCTTTCATGACTAGGCTGGCACTAGTCCTTGTGTAAGCCCGACAATGACGTCCAGTTATGTCTGCGATGCCTTGAATGGAGTTTGCTTGTAAAGATATCGGCATGGTCACTTTTACCACAAGTCTAACCGTTTATAAACTGCTATGAGATAAGAGATGTAGTATTACAGTCAATCGTTTCAAAACCTCTGGTATGGCTTTAAGCAAGTAGATATGATAAACATGAGAGCGATTTGTCTTTCATTTGTGATCTGTCATAGAAGTTTTTCAGGACCACTTGCTATTATACGGCGAATATCGTCGCATCTTCTTGTAGGACAGAAACCAAAAGTTACTGCGGCAAGAGCAGAAAGTGAAAAAGATGATGACAATAAAAAGAACGTCACAGTTGTTAGAATCAAGACAATGCGTAAGAAACTGCCAGGGAAAGTTATAAAGGTACTTATTCATCTTGTAACTACAGAACGGGAACCACAATGACAACGAAGGATTGACGGCTGAAACCACGATGTACAAACAGTGATATTACCCATGGACGTGTGCATGAGTAATATTGGTTGTTTGCAATTATTTCATACCAGTACCCATCACACTATTTTTTATAAAACGCTATCTCATCACAAAACGCAACGCTTCACGAGCTTTCGAACTGGCTCACAGACATTTCAAAAGTTTTCGATCACACAGTTGTTGGGATAGCATAGAATCCCTCCTCTTGTCGTAAAATATGCATCTTTTGCAACTTGTTTTTGGTATGTTGCCTAAGTAGATTTAACGAATTCGTTAAGAGAGTACGTAATGAGGACGATGACGAGGACAACGACAACGACTGTGGAGATAACAACAACGCCGCCGCAAACGGTCATGACGACGATGATGGCGACGATGACGACGAAGAAGTTCGTATCTATGCTGAGGAAGGAATTTTAAAGTGCTTAATGGAGAAAAAAGCTATATTTGAACGTGAGATGGGTGAAATCTCAATGGAATGGACAACTGACCATGATCCGGTAACTATCGATGACGAGAACGATATTGTCGTGGAGAGATTCTGACTGTAACGACGTTTTTTGTGGCTTTCTTTAAAAAAGTTAGGAGTCTGGTATATAATCTTTTTAGTGTTGTGGTTTGCTGTCTTCTGTTGAGAATGTCAAGTAAGCGTGATTGGCTTAGTGCACCAATGCATTGATCCCTTCATTGATCACCTAGCAGTACGTCTCTGCAGTATCTCTGCAGAATGACAAAATTCTCATTGCGACGTCACTGTATAGCACTTTGATGATTTTCGTGCATAAATTTGAAATTCTTCGCCTAGCGATATCATAAATTTTTTCACAGTAAAACGGAATGTCTTTTTTCTCTGTTAATCGATGGAAATGGGACAGAGGAAGACCCTCGCAATGCCTCAGTGGGTTTCAAAACCATGTGGAAATGATGGGTCACCATCAGATCTTCATACGGCCTTACTGATTCAAATGCTTTTCCAGCAGATAGCACTTTTTCAATTGTATTAGGAAAGGCTTGCGTTCTCGTCAACACGAGTTCGTCCATGAACATCGATTCATTCGAACAGCTTACAACCTGAATCGGACGTTTACGATTAAAAAGATGTGGATCAACACCGGCTTTGACAACAGGATAAAAGATCACTCAGCGTTATCGAACGCTCAGTCGTAAGGACGATGCTAGGAGTATCCCGTTTCACACAAGTAAGGGATGGGATCCGGAGCTCCGACCTACGTCAACGATCGAAAATCAAAGATGCCGTTCTATACGCCAAACAGTCGAAGATAAGGTGGGCCGGACACGTAATGCGTATGAATGATAATCGATGGACAAGGGCTGTTAGTGACTGGATTCCTCGGGATGTCAAACGTACTGCAGGAAGACAACCGAACCGATGGTCAGAGTTCTCCACGAAAAGCCTAGAAGAAAGATGTGATGCTCGACGAGTCCCTAAAGCGAGGAGAACCCATTGGGCTACTCTTGCCCGCGATAGGGAAAAATGGAGGATTTACTGGCGCCCGCTCGAGTCACTCGACAATCAACGGGACTACAGGTGATACAGGTGATACAGGTGATTAGGAAAGGCTTGAATAAAGAGATCTCAGACATAAGGCACGATAAAAATTGGTTAACATATGTCGATGTTGAACACCTTTTTTGTGCGGTAATGCGGTAGTGGTGGTGTTAAACTGACCAGAATGACGACATCCTGGCTGACGCGCATAAAAATTAGAAACCAGTGCATGAACGAGACGTGTAGACAGGTCGTCCGTTGCTAGACATAGTGCTGTCGCAGTCTGCAGCAGCACGTTTCCATGCCAAAATATTGCTCGGAAAAGTGGAACATAAGTTGACAACTGCGTCTTGTCGAACTAAACCGATGAAACGCCCCTTGGTAATGATGTTGTCAGTTTCACCACTGTTCTGCTCACATGTGAAATCTAGCGTTTTTGAACACTCGTGTATACATCTGTGTATCTAAGACAGATGTAAGTCAATAGAGGATAGAGGGAACAAGGAGCTCATTTGCCGAAACACCCTGCGTCTTTTATGATTGTTCGTTGCTCATCTTGCTGTTTACCCGCAATCATCGAATGTGCCATCTGAGCTCGCTTCTTACCAATTGCAGCAAAGGATAAAGCTCTCGGCGTTGATCAATCCCTGAGGGATGCGCCATGCATTCGATTTCATTAAGTATCGTTGGAGGTGATTGAATGCATATCTGACCTTTAAAATGACTCGCGGTGGCCTGCCGATTTATCGCTCCAGTGCTGCTATCCTCCCAGACACGTCTGGTACCAATTTGCCAACCTCGGAGGGATGGAAGGCTTGGTGGGCCATGGGCGCATTCCACGTGCGCTTCGCAGTGGCGCTTTCAACCACTGCGCCGCATGCGCCCTTGATTGCAGCTACTTTAGCTGGAAAAATCAAATGTAATATTCCTTAAGTCAAATAAGAATGGAGTAACTCAGTGCTTTTCTTTGCTAAAGAGACATTTACACCTGTGTAATGTTAGCACTTAGCTTACATTGTGTACATTGCTAAGGAATTTAGCTAAAGAGTTTGCATATCTTCATCAAAAAACTTCAAACACCTGTTCTTACAAAGGGTCTACTGTTGTCCACTAAGAACTAGTAAAAAACAAAGAAGTGGCAGGGGTATTTTTCTAACAGCTAAACGCTTAGATTTCCAATAAGATCGAACTCCTTCATAGAATGCATCAGTCTTCCTAACTTGACACCCAAAATCGTTCAAGGAGTATAAAGAGCATGACGTTCTTAACGCGAAGTCTATGTGGAAAACTCTAACCACTCGATTGTTGCTTTTCCTATTAAGCACCTGAGTTTCGTTGGAAGCTAAAGGCTAATGAGTCTTGCAAAGAGACTCTCTACCTTTTGCTGAGCTCCAAACCTAATATCATTAGAGCTCATTGCTTTGACTTCCTGGGTCCAAAAATGTATAAATAATAAAAGATTTTCCGCACTAACCCTTCCGCTCCGTCAGTCAAAGGGGGCCATTTTTCTTTCCTATTGACTAATGCGTAATCTTAAAATAACAATGTCAGCAGAAAACTAAGGTCGCGTGCCGGCGGGTGACGGGATTTTACTCATATATCCCCTCCAAAGTATCCGCACTTCCTCAAGAGTGGCACTGACTGCCTTTGGAGGAATATTATTATATTGCTGAATCTCTTGTTTAATATAAAGAGTTTTATCGTGCACAAGAAGCTGAGAGCAGGTGTTCATGTAAAGTGATTGGCATGGAGGAAATCCGCAGAATTCGTTTGAACCAATTACTATTCGATTACAGCTTTTTCTGCACAGCATTCAAGTAAGCTCAGATGAAAAATTTTTCAATAAAAACAACATCTGTTATCTTATACGCGTGACTGTGGTCAAGCATTTACCTCAGAACCTAAGGCGGAACGATTCGCATGGATGTCGAAGCTATCGGAATTCTAGTCGGGTCTGAAGTTCTTTATTGCTCTTTTAAAAGTCACGACTCATTTGTAGGCGAGTTGTGTTGCACAGCACTAGAAGATTACCCATAACTTATGTTCAGCACATACCATCCATGAAGTATCCTGTTAGAGGCGGGGTAGTGGTTAAGGTTTCCATACAACTCCAGCTAGAGATCTTAATCACATATAAATGGTGGTTCGGTAGGACCGTACAGCGTGTAAATACGACTTCCTTGATAAATCATTAAAAATGAGCTTTTCCTTAAAGAGGAATGTAATCTTCAGTTTTACAAATATATTTCACCCAAGGAAAAAAATTGGAGAACTTCGACGAAAGAATATCCAATAGGAGGTGGTAATTTTGAAAGAACATTCATAAGATTGAATAATTAGTGATGTATCCCAAGCAACCGTCTTCCTTGCTTTGTTGCCTCATCCTATCGAATATGCGACAGCGACATGCAAAAGTAATTCATCTACCTCAGGAGGATTATGTAAGCAACAGACGAGTTCAAAGTCATCATTCTATTTGCAACCACAAGTAAGAATAGATCACTGCTACAATTCAACTACGATGTCTTCGTTCTAGAAGAAGCTTAGTCACAAGGCCGAACCCTTAGTCGTTCTATAACTACCAAAACATGTAGGCAGCAATGATCTGGGTATAACCTAAGCACTCCAGTGAAAAATAATTGCTTCTGGTCAGCAACATCCCTGACACATAGGCTTCATAGGTAATTTATTTATCTCTTATCCCTCCTGGTTATTCGTGAATAAACGAGGACTGATGTAGACAAAAATGTCTTCCTGGATGCTTCGGCTACACATCTTCACGAGTCGTCCAATCATTAACACATTTGCAACTCGTATTGTTATCGTCCTGTCGTTGATACTGTACTTGCCCGTTTCTTGTTTGGTGACTTCTGGTATCACTTGCTGACTCACAGTGGTAGATAGATGGCGTTGATAGATGGTGATAGATGGCGTTCGTTGGTTGGTCGTTTGTTCTGGAGACCCAATCTTGGTCCATGCTGCTTTTACATTCCTAGATCTAGAAAGTAGAAGAAGTTCATAATATCCTTCTATCGTGCTTTAACTTTCTAGTTTGTGACAATCACATGTGATAGACACGCATTGTCTTCTCGCATAACTAAAAATCCGAGTATGCTATCTCGAAACGAAATCCATCGCCTTTCATCAGTTGTCGTCTAGTCACCTAACATTTTCTGGATACACAGGAAATCCACTACCACTATTTACATCTTTTCTCGGCTGGCAACTTCATTAAACAAGTACTGGGATGTTATTATTGTTTTTCCGCTGTTTATTGTCCGTTGTTGGTTGTAAATGAGAAGCGGCTCAGTGCTTATGTTGTAGCTCATAAAACAAGTGTTTTTATACTCCTTTGACTGCGTTTAGCCTTCTATTAAGTTTTGGTTGATAAGGTAATAAATGCCGTGGCTAATGCGCTAAGTCACTCCACTGGTTTTCCGGGGTGAAACTGATTCTGAGCAGCCAGGTAGTATCTGTGATGACCACTTGAAAGTGCTGTACTAGTATTGTATCTGGCTCGAAAACAGTACGTTCGCTGAGGAATTTCTTCGACGTGCCAGTGACGGTAGAACAATCCATGTACTCAAATCCAAATTGCTGCAACAAATGAACAATTTTTGTCGCTACGAGGCAATGAAACAAATAAAGATTTTTTTTTACTTCACCGATCTTCAGTCATCTTCTTCGTGAATAAACGATAAATTCCTTTGGATCGTTCAGCTTACACGAAGCTGTTCTACAACTCCTATTCACCTAATGTTTCGACATCTCCGTCTTCCTCAGAGCCGATGCTCCAAGTCGATGGTCCACAGTCTTTCTTCCTGCCGATGCGGCGTCTTCCTGATCGTATCGAGTTGAATCTTTTTCAGTGGAACACTGCTCGAATGAGGAAACCTTGCCCGGCGATGCTCTTTTATACAGGACGGTTGCTAATGATCGCTCGTTTATAATAAGCGAATAAACGAATAAAGGAAATTTCCAAAATCAAGAAACTGACTTTCTGAAAACTTCGACATAAACGATCGATATATTTATTCACATGATCTTATAAACTGATCGTGTTGAGTTGATGCGAGGTTGGTATAGTTGTCGCTGTTATTGTTGTTTTTGTTGGCCGATGATTGACGTTTCGACCATTTCGCCTTCCTCAGACCCGTGCTGTCGCGAGTGTGACACGTTCCACTCGTGACGGCACGTTTCTCCAAATCGTTTCAGAACAGTCACTGTAGGGAACCAGCGAGTATCTTAATATTACTGGCCCACAACACAGATGAAGTATGCAACCGAATCAATGCATGCATTAACACAAGCAACACCATGACCTGATTTTGACCGAAAGATGTTAGGTCTCCTACAGCATTGGCATATTGCTTAATTCAATCTCGTTCAGCTTAACTAACTCTCCTGATCTATTTGGAAGTGCGACATGGTTAACTGCAAAGATCACTGTTTCGAAAACACCAGAAAAAAATTATGAGAATAATGATTGAACGTTGCCGTCAAAGGTGCAACGCTATAAATGATGCCGAAGACCAACTACTATGTTGATGCACAGCACTTCCCAGCCATTATTTGTAGATATGTTAGCGTCAACAATATATTTATTGCTGAATAACGTGTATAAAGTTTTTTCGATCATTTATCGCATCCTCATACGACAGCCTATCGTCGCAAACTGAATTCCTTCGTCTTGGTGTTTTTGTAACTTATTAAGTGCAGAGAACGCACTTTTTGCTCCCACTCCTCCTTTTTCGAACTCTGTTCGATTAGCTATGGAACGATAGTAGAACAGAATAAGAACAATGTAGCGTCCACGACGCGGTGCTTTATGGGTTGATATGCTTCTCAACGAAGCATCTAATGATTAGGGCGTGTTGGGCTCAGGTGGTAGGTATTAAGCCAACCAACAACGAGAAAGGCCTCATTGCGACCCTGCCGCTCGGCAAGCATATCTCTTTGCCTCCGGGATTGCGAGAGTGGTACTAGATTTCATCTAAGATCAGCTCAGTCGGTCTATATGAAACCAAACTGTAGCAACGATCTGGGTTTGACCTAACTGGCTGGGTCTTCATCATCACTTTGTCTTGCCCCACAGTTCCTGATTATCCAGGAAACAAATTTATCTGCACTTAAGGTTTTTTAGAGAACATTTTAGGCCCAGATAAACTTTTTTCCTGGATACTTTGGCGGCACATCCTTTCAATCTTTCAGTTTCAATCATCAGGAGCCTTTCAATCATTAGCGCATTTTCAACTCAGATTGTTTCGGTACTGTGCTAGCCCGTTTCTTGTATGGTGACGTCTTTGGGCATCATTTGGTACTCACAGGCCGTGAACAACTGCCGGCGGAAGGCGTTGGTTGGTTGATCGCTTCTTCTGGAGACCCACTCGTGGGCTATTCTGCTTTCATTATTGTTCACAAATCCTGCATCTAGAAAGCGGGAGAAGTTCATACATGTTTTCTATCGTATTTCAAGTTTTTTACATTGTGGCAATCGTACGTGGTAGAAGGATGTGGTTTTCCCAAATGGCTACCAATTCGACTGCGCCTTCTCGGAACAAGACCTCTCGTCTTTCCAGTTTGTAGAGGTAGAGCTCTTGGAGACAGGTGTGTGTTTTTGAGTGGCGTTTTCGGTGAATGGTTGATAATTCCATACTCCGAGCTTCACAAGTGTATCGGTAATGTGGCAATGGACAAAGAGGGAAAGGAGTGTGCTTTGCATATTGGACAGCTCTGAATAGATTAATGCTGCGCTCTTTTCTCTATTTTTCAGCACAATATCACGTTGTTTTTCCACATGCCTCGGAAAGATTGTATTTGTCATCGACTGGTATCTTTTTTGTTGGAAACACTTTTTTGGCAAACATATGGGTGTCTTTCGGTGAATTACAACTTTACAGACTTAAAAGATGTCGCATTATTAAACGGTTCGTTTCGATTTGTCTAAAAGAATGGAAGTCGAAAATCAAAGGTCAAATTAAAATTACACAAATTCATCAGTGAAAAGGCAACAAAAAGTTTCCTTAGTTTTTCGAATCGCGCTTAGATAAGAGCGCTCATTTTTTAAAACAATCCTGATTACGAAAAGCCCATATTGTCGGTATTTTTGTCACTTGGTGATCAGATTTCTAGGATCTGTGGAGTAACTGTTCTGCCAAAATTAGTTTTGAGTGGCCTGCACCTCACCTTTCTATTTGGCCCTGCTTTTCTAAAAAATGCTTTTCTAAAGAATGCAATAAAAGAAAACATCACCGAAGGATCCAGAATTGCTTCAAACAAAAACAGATTTTTATGTATGCGAAAATGTTCCTGGAAAAACAAAAAAAAGAACAAAGATATTGAGCAAGTTTTCGGGTGCATCAGGCTATGCTCTTTTCGATGTTCAATTCTTCACCGACACTGGCAAGGTATTTGGTCTTTTTTGTAGTAGAATCTGCGTAAACAGAAGTGGCTCTTAGAGAGACCAAATTCAAACTTATCTGAGTCTTCTCCATTATCATTTTGTGTAAGGGTGAGGTAGGGACGAGTGTGGCGCAGTGGTTGGAGGCGTGGAACTGCGACACACACATGGAATCGATTCCTGCGCCTGTGTTCATTTCTAGTGAATCTGTAGGTATATCTCGAGCCGGTTAGTCGCGAGGCTACGTGGCGCGCCCCCAGGTAGCGGATAGGGGGTTAATCGCGGACCAAAAGCGACCTTTGCTTCCCTGAGACGCAGGTGGATCCAGGGGATGGACTCCCTGTTTCTGCTAAGCCGATTTGGCACCTACTTTCTGGTAAAAGAGCAGCAGTAATGGTCGAAGTTGCACTCCGACGCCCAGATGGAACAATAACAGCGTCCAGAAAGGCAATGGAGAAAATCATCCACGATTACTGCTAAGATCTCTTCGATAGCCACGTCCATCGTCCACGTCCACGTCTTATGAAATAGAGGAAGGATATGCTGTTCCACCGGTTCTCCCTTCCAAAATCCGACATGCCATTTCGTCGGTGAAAAATCGAACAGCACCAGGTCCGGATAGGATAAGATCAGAACATCTGAAGAACCTTCCGCCAGTCCTCGTAAGCACACTGGCTAGGCTCTTCACACGTTACCTGTTTAAATGCAAGGTCCCTACTCAGTGGAAGACCAGCAGGACAGTGTTGTTGTTCGAGAAGGGCGACCTGCACGATATAGGCAACTATCGCCTAATCTGCTTGCTGTCCGTTATCGAACGCGCCGTCGAAATGACGATGCTAGGAGTATCCCGTTTCGCACAAGTAAGGGATGGAATCCGAAGCTCCGATCTACGTCAACGATCGAAAATCAAAGATGCCGTTCTATACGCCAAATAGGCGAAGATAAGGTAGGCCGGACACGTAATGCGTATGAATGATAACCGATGGACAAGGGCTGTTAGTGACTGGATTCCTCGGGATGTCAAACGTACTGCAGGAAGACCACCGACCCGATGGTCAGAGTTTTTCACAAAAAGCCTAAAAGAAAGATATAATGCTCGACAAGTTCCTTAAGCGAGGAGAAGCCACTGGGCTACTCTTGCCCGCGATAGGTAAAAATGGAGGATTTACTGGCGCCCGCTCGAGTCATTCGACGATCAACGGGACTACATGTGATACAGGTGAACGTAAATATGTGACGTAGCCACGGTTCTCCTGCACAAGAGAGCGCGACGCAATATAGTCTCTTGTAGTCACAAATAATCTTTGTTAGTTACGGCTTTCAACTAATTGCACTCTCGATAAGAGTCACAAAACACCAGTGAGGAAATCTGTGGCGAATCTCACCAGCTGCCGAACCTACCGATTAATCCATCTTTTCCGTTACTGTGATGGTCGTGGTTACCGTACAGATGCCGGTATCCATTTCCCGTCCATGGAGAAAAAGGAGGCTTTGTTGGCGTGCCTATGGTTTCCAACCAGAGCTTTGCACTTATTAAACAGCACCACCATCCCTGCCACACAATAAGCACTGTTCTGGTCGTAAGACAATATTTGAAAAGAGAATCCAAATTCATGAACTTGTCTCTCTTGAAAACATTTGCTTAGATCACAGTCTTTATTTGGCGTTAAATGGAGTCGTCTTAATAAGAATTTCCCACAAAATCAATCGCAGTCCACTCCTAGAAACTTCTGATTTTCAGTGCTGTGGATCACTTCAGTTCTCCGTGTGCTGACGAATCAGTCAACGTAGTAAATTTCTAATATTTACATTTTCTTTCTAAATTATTCGGATCACTAATGTACTTCAGATGCTTGTGGGATTAATGAGCCATGAACTAATGGCACACGATTAGTGGATTTTTTAAAACTATCTTTAGGCTGAGAATTATTGCGACCGTCGTAGTTGAACCGGCTTCAGGAATCGTTAGCTACGATAAGCATCGATGAAGAATCGCCGATTTTCTATCCACTCTCCATCGAGCTAGTTGATGATCATCTCGACATTCATCAGCTTGCTTTGTTGTTCATGTCATCACTAGTACCCACGTAGCAAAATTCTTTGTTCCATGTTTCTCGAGAGGTTAGTGTGCATAGAAATGTTTTCCACTTCTTTTTTGAGGATCGATACCATGAAGGGGACCATGACCACAAACGCACTCCTCTTCTATATACCAGTGGTCCAAGTACAGCGAATTTCATGTTATCGTACGAGAACGGAAAAAAGATCGTATCGAAATCTTTGTCTCCCTTTCTTTCGAACAGTTCTGCGTTAGGCCTACCATCCTCGACACTTTTCGATGAGTCAGGCAAAATCGATGTTTTCAAGAAGTAAGAGCTTTTTTGTGATCAAAACCGATGAAATAAATTTCGCCCAACTTCAGCTCTTAAGGGGTGCTTGTAGTATGTTGGTTACAAGTGCTTTGCGATAGACACGTTGCCCTTGGTTCGACTCTGCATTTCGCAATCACCAAGCCATCCATCGCTCAGTGGACAGCAAATTAGTACCTGAGGATAACAGTACTGAGTTAGCAAATCGGCAGGCCACCTCGTGTCATCATATTGGCTGGATATGCATTCATTCCCTTTAACGTTGATAACGAATGGAGTCGAACATCTGGAACACCTTTGAGGGATTGCTCAACTCCGAACGATTTACCCTTTTTATTTACATGCGTTGTTACCCAATCGATGAATAGTACAGCCACTGTTGTTAAATTGAGGTAAAAAAATAAAAAAGCAGAAACTAATTATTAGGCAGAAAACTGGAGGAGAGAAAAGGAAAACAACGACCTCAGTGGTGCAGTGAGTAACACGGGAGCTCATAGGGTAATCGCTGGTTCGGTCTGAGCTGGGCTTCAAAGTTTGCAAATATCTCAGCATCACTTTTTGTTAAAATGTTTTTTATGGTTGTGGTGCAGCAAGAATACACATGGTTAATTTGTTCGTACCCAAAGCCTCCTATGAATTGTGAGCTCTCGAATGAAGTCGAATGCACACCAAGCCTATCCCTCCGGGGTCGGCAAATTGGTACCAGACTTGTCTGGGAGGATAGCAGCACTGGCTCGGCAGGCCACCGCGAGTCATAGTAAAGGCACGATATGCATTCAGTCACCTCCAACGATACTTAATGAAGTCGGATGTGAACTATAAGCGATGCCAAATGTTGTTCGAACCAGCGGGCTATTTGAATCCAATTTTTGATAATATTGTATCTATGATAATCCACACATGGTGGCATGGTTAGAGATGCCTAGCGATAGAGATGTGGTCCTTGGTTCGATTCTGCAAGGCACAAGGCCCACCATCCCTCTATGGTTTGCAGATTAAGTTCCATGGTTGCCCGGAAGGGCAAAAACAATAACTTGGTACATCTGTAGGCTACTGAAACACCAAATGTACATGTAATCGCTTTGTTGTATTACGAATAAAGTCGAGTGTGTGGTATCTAAGGCAGACTTTCATCAAAGTTTAACTCTTTATTCTTTTATTCCGCAGTCACCCATGGAATAAGGAAAAATGAATCTAGTTCTGTATAGCTATTGAATCAACCAACAGCTGCCAAGTGTTCCACAATCGATTTCATACCCTGAGTGTTCCATTTATTCTCCACTGAAGCTAACTGTGTAGTGTTTGAGCCATACCACAGCATAGTCTTCGACGACCAGTTTGTAAGCGATATCGTCTGCTTTGTGCTGATTTTGTCGGAGATTGTGTTCCTGTACTTTTCTTTCTCGGAGGCAAACAGAATGTTCGCCTCCTGTCGAATGTCGATGTGTTTTCACGTTATTCGTGTTCTAAAAGAGTTTTAGACTATCACAACAGCTTTGCTTGAGTCACTTAACGAACGATAAAAACGGGGCATCAGAAAATCTCAAAAATAAGCTAGCATTAGACCTCGGGAAAAATCAATAATTTCTATGTAATCGAACTGTGAAAACAACAGCGACGCTGAAATATTCGCAAAACTCAGAGCCAAGCCAGATTCGAACCCGCAATTATTTTTTCGGGAGACCACGTGTTACCCGCTGAAGTGGAAGAGAGAAAGAGAGAGAGAAAAAGAAAACAGGATAGAAAATAAGCAAATGGGTAATAAAGAATGAAGAAATGGAAGATTAATTGTTGGATAGCGACAATGTGCTAGGAACTTTTTATAAATAACCCATCATCGTATCTACTCTGCTGATCCAGGTACTTCCTGCATTCGATTAGTTTTCATCGTCCACAGAGGTATTGAACATGCTCGCACTTCGTTTCGATTGCCAACTGAAGATATTCGTCCTCTTTTCAAGTGCCATCGAATGCTGCTTGAGCCGATTCTCGTTTAAATCTTGGAAATAGCCGGTTTAAGGTGTTCTGAACTGTAGTTGGGAAAAGTGCTGGGAGTTGAACCAGCCCTTTAGTTCCTGAGGAAGTGCACCACTAACCGCTGTGTCATCCCTCCAATTTACTAGAAAAGCTAAATAAAATTGGAAAACAAGATTTGATTTGGCTTTATTATGTCTATTAAAAAAGTTCAACATTATGCGTATTTACTAAGTATAGTCAGTGATATGACAAAGAGTTTTAACAGAATACTGTTAAAATACGATAGCCCTTAATGGTTTTCGTCAATTGATTCACAGTAGTACGGGAAATTCCTCAGTGTTAAGTTCAGTGCACTGAAAGGTATACCATTCCGGTGCAGCCGTTTATGGTGAAATTTCCACAGAGAACCTCAGCTAGGGATAAAGCTATGCTAAAACAAAGCTGTAGAGCCCCTGACAAGCAACTCCCAAGAATTATAACAGCGGCAGGAAATGCTCCAAAAGCAGAGCTTGATGCTTGTTCTTCATGATCTTCGAGTCGGCTACCCTCCAATGAAGGCAAAGCCTACACGGAAGGAAGACGATATGCGAACAATTCAGACTTTGTTGATGCCTGCTTGGAATATTCCATAATTTGCAGGATTGCTGGTAGAACTACAGTAAAAAATCTTGTCTCATTTCACCACTATATGACACCAACTCATGGGAAAAATCTTATAAAATGACGGCATTCTCATCCAGTAATTTCATAATAAACGAAAAACAGTGCTTCTTCACACCATACGTAAGGCTTGGAGTCGTTCAGTTTTGTTCTTGCCCTTAGGGATTTGCAATGAATCCGTCTCCATTCATGGTATCGCAGAGCTAACTGAACATAACCACTTGTGAAAGCCTACAGATTTGTAAATTCAGTGGTTTTATCCCTTAAGAAAACTCTGGTAGAAAATTGCTAGTTTAAGATGGCTGATATACGATAAGGCCAAGGCGCGGGATCGCACGATCGGCGGTATGTATTCGTAGGGAACGCTTAACCACTGCACTACAGGAGCGCTAACACTTTCACTCCGTTTACGTGAAAGGTTCTGAATACACTTCTAAAAATCACGCTGTTAATTCCTCTTTCGCCATACGTCGTTATATAAGAATGATGTGGAGCGGTGTTCGTACTTTCTTCAAAATCTGTTACCTAATCGTCATATATCAAGCAAGTGTGCCGTTTCCATTTCTTAAGCGATACTTCTTGGAAAAGGAATATGGTGGGAGCAGAAAGGTTTACGAATGAATCATATATGTGTTCAATAAACTAACTGCTTCTCGTCGCAGTTCAACGACCGACAACCTGTTCACCGCAATGACTCAGGCACCTGAAGTGCACAGGTTTTTTTAGCTGATGAATGTGTTCCGACAAAATGTTTATTTGCTAGATGATTTTATTCGCTTCGAGAACTGGTCGATCTCAACTTAATATGCTCACCGCCCAGGATAACTATGATGGTAGGACCAGTCGAAATAATTTTGACTTAAACTGGGCTGCGTGCTCAAAAACAAAAGCGAAAGTATTAGTGAATGAAACACTAGACCGGAGACTGAGACTCATAAATTGTGGCATAACCTTCTTCTGATCCAGCAGAAAGTCCTTTTCGCTTAACTGGTACCGTACACTTCTAATCTCACTAATAACTTTTTGGATTTTAAGTGCACCTAAGGGCATTTCAAAAATTCATGATAAAACCTATGCTCGAAGGTACTCTTACATCGTTGTATCCCATTTAAGAACAAAAGTGCTTTATTCAAGAGATGTTTGCTCTTAAGTTCAATGTTATTTTACCCCAGATGATATTTTCCAGCACGGAAGAAAAGCGAACTTGTCAGAGTACTCAAAATCTAGTGGGAGAAACAATTTATTAGGAACAGGGTAAAAATTCGCAGGGGTTAGTGATGCAGTCCATCGAGAAGCAAGCTACTGCCTCGATCTCCCATTCAACGCTTTCCCCTATTCCACGCGTGAGGCGCCATAGCACGGCTATCTCCAAGATTGCAAAGAAAATTGACTCAGCGAACATTCTACAACATTCATAGAAAAGAGGACATCCTCAAGCACAAGCTGAGACAATTCGAAATATTCAGAGACCTTGTGGGCGATAAGGAAAACGAATCGAATTGAGGAAGTGCTGATATCCGCATTGTAGATGTGATAACGGGTCACACGACAAAAAGGACTCCTAAAAACAGAGCTGTTACACCCAGAAAATAAATTTAAGAAGTTAATCGGAAAGTGTAGAAAAAGTCGCAGGTAGTAGAAACCGAAATCTAAAAAGGTGAACGAACTCCTTAAAGTAAAGTAACTGAACCCATAGAATAATCCACACAAGCAGCAGTTTCCCTTGTAGGAAAAAATCCTTGTAGTTCTACTTGCAAAGTTGTGACTATACGCATCACAATAGAAGCGTTGATCAAAGCCAAATTCAAAAATGTGTGAAATACAAATCGGCTTAGTACGGCACTTTGTTACGTGATGTACTGTAAAAACTGGGAACAGTTCTCAGTAGACACAGTAGTAAACGAATATGTAGTGATTTCTTTGATCTTTAAAAAGCTCAAAGTTTCATGTAGACTTGTTGACTCACTTTACGTAAAATACTATCTGCTTTAGTTCCAGCACGACTGATGTCTTGAAATGTCGACATTCCATTCCTTTCACTAAATTTCGTTCAGTTGCAATAAAGCCGTTTCTGGCGAATAAAGCCGGAAGGGGAAGCTCCTTATTTTTCCGTCTGCCGACTTGGAATCCATAACGATATGGCTGAGGATATTAATTTGATTTTTATGTGAATCTCCTACGTGCAATCCAGTCGTCTGTTTCAGCTTATATGGAATTACCAGCTTGCTAGTTACGTTTAGATTATCGAAGGGCTAGCACTTCGTCTGCTATGATCTAACATTTAAAGTGTCTTCCGATGTTTCCTCATCCTTTCTTATAAGCCTACTTTCTTTACTTTTTCTTAGCTTTAAAATAAATCGTTTTGACGGATAACGAGAAACAAACCTTTTTCTTTGTATTCACTTTGCCTTTGACCTTGTCTGACCTCGTTCTAACATCGTATCGTAGATTCGTAGATTCGTACTTTGTAGAACAATCAATTCAAAACTTTTAACAATACGGCAAAAGTAAAAATAGAACTACACTGCTGAAGCATTTCATAATAATAACGACTGATGAGAACTATCATTAATGAAGGGCGTGTGTAGCGCAGTGGTCAAAGGCACTCTGCAAAACACACAGGATCCCTCCTCCGCAGGCTCACCAAGCATTCTGTCACTCCGGGGTCAGCAAATTGGTACCAAACTTGCCTGGGAGGATAGCAGCACGGGCTCGATATATCGGCAAGCTATGCGAGTCATTGTAAAGACTAGATATGCATTCAACCACCACCAACGATGCTTAATGAAGTTGAATGCATGGCGCGTTCCTTAGAAATTGATCAATGCCGGGAGCGTTATCCTTAAACCTTTTATCATTGATGATGATTAATAGCAAATAATAACGACTATCAGTTGCAAATTATAATAATTAGCAACAATAATAATAATAATAACACTTGATACTTGATACTTGAACAGCCCATCCTCACTAGTTGTGCGGGCCCCAGCACAATCACAATCCGTCGGAACGACAGGCATTCGCAGCCCTTGTGGATAAGAGGGAGATTTACCACCATGCGACTTTGATACCAAGTCGTTGGTGTGGATACTGGTATCGGTTCACTCTTAGCTAGCCTTCCTGGTGGAAACGCCGGACTCTTGTCAGCTTGGGAGACCCTACCGCCTGGACGAATCCCCCGCTGTACATCGCAGTCCGACACCCAGTATCACCTCCCAACCACGATGAGGCGATAAACCGTTGGTAGGATAATAATAACAATAATAACAGTAACGATAATAATAATAATAATAATAATAATACGTATTCTTTGTTTGATGAGCTTACACGAGGTTGATAATAACATTTATTATCGGCTAAATAATCTAGCCGATAATAAATGTTATTATCAACCTCGTGTAAGCTCATCAAACAAAGAATACGTATTGATTAAGCACTCCGAGGTTCAAGGAAAGTCGGTTTCGAAGTAATAATAATAATATTGATAAAAACAGAAAATGATCAAAAACGGCACTTTTACTTCCTTCCATTTTATTTATTTTTTATTTATATTATCATTCATTGATCGGCTATTTATTGCGGTCTAATTTTTTATTCATACTATTTTAGTAAATCCTTTATTTCCCTTCTTGAGTAATAAATAACAACAGCAACAATTATGATAATAGTATTAATAGACGGTAATAGAGAATAATGGCGAATATCCATAACAACAATAATAAAACCTCTAGTTGAATGGTCCCTGTCGCGACCAAGTGACAAAGGGACGACAGCGTGAGATATCCGTCCTATGGTCTTCCCTAGTCCTCACCATTGGGAGCCGCCGGCCCTTGCGGAACGAAACTGCTGTTTGCCACCTTGCGAATGGACCTCTTCCAAAGAGTCTGGAACTCAAGGCAGTGGCTTGCTCTTAGCTGGACTCGCATAGTAATATCGAACTCGGGACCTTGCCAAAACCTGAAAGGAATGAACACCCGATGTTAATAGTTGTTTGCCATCGAAGAACTCGTTCCGTTCTCGTTGCGCTGGTAAACAAGTGGTGGAAAAAACTAAGCATTCAATCAATATAACTCAACGAGTGCTTAAAAACGTGGAAATCAGAGTTGAAGATAAAAGTACGCTACTTTCTTGCATAAACAGACTTGTTGCTCTATAAGAAAATCTTGGACCAATAAGATTTAAAATCGTCTGCTATTATGTTAACACATAAACCACCTGTATCACCTGTAGACCCGTTGATCGTCGAGTGGCTCGAGCGAACGCCAATAAATCATCCATTTCACCGTGTCGCGTGCAAGAGTAGCCCAGTGGGTTCTGCTCGCTCTAGAAACTCTACGAGCATCATATATTTCTTCTAGGCTTTTCGTGAAGAACTCTGACCATCGGGCCGGTGGTCTCACTGCAGTACGCTTGGCATTCCGAGGAATCCAGTCACTAACGGCTTTTGCCCATCGGTTGTCATTCATACGCATTATGTGTCTGGCCCACCTTCTCCTCGACCGCCTGGCGTACAGAACAGCGTCTTAGATTTTGGATCGTTGACCAGGTCGGAGCTTCGGATCCCATCCCTTGCTTGTGTGAAACGGAATACTCCAAGCATCGTCCTTTCGACTGCGCATTCCATAATCCTGAATGATCTTTCATCCTGCTTACACATCGACCACGTTGCTGACGCATACGTTAGAGCAGGAAGAACCGATGAGTCGAAAAAGTGGGCATGGAGTCGGGTGTTCTTTGTTCACCTCACTACATTTCCGATGCTCTTGAGTGCTCCCCAAGCCGATCGTTTCCTTCTACTCAGCTCTGGAGCTAAGTCGTTCATCATATTGCTTTCCCGACATAGCTAGACATAACTAAATCATTCGGAGATATTCGTTCCGTTGAGCGTGAATGGGGCAAACGAAACCAATCCGTTCTTCATGAACATCGTTTTCTTGAGATTTAGTCGAAGACCAATCTTTCCACACGCTTTATCAAAGTCTGCAAGCATGCGTTCCGCTTGGCTAATGTCTGGTGTTATAAGAACGACATCATCAGCAAAGCGAAGGTGATGCATCCGCCGACCATCGACTTTCACTCCCATATTATCCCATTCCAATGTTGGCGTGACGTTTTGGAGGGTGGCTGTAAATAATTTTGACAAGATTGTATCGCCTTGCCTAACTCCTCTTTTGACGTCAACGTTAATATGGTTGTAGAATGGTGAAATCTTGGTTGTGAAATTATTGTATAGCTCACGAAGAATCTTTATGTACTGAGCAGGGACTCCTTGACTACCAAGGGCTTCTATGACTGCTTCTATTTCAATTGAATCAAAGGCCTCTATGACGATGGAAGTGAGACAGAGCGGTCTTTTGTACTCTCGCGATACTTCAATGAGCCTTGTTATCGTGTGAATGTGGTTCATCGTACTAAATCCTTCTCGAAACCCTGCTTGCTCGCATGGCTGTCCGTCGTCCAGTGTTCTGCCATTCCTGTTCAGGATGACTCGAGTGAAAAGTTTGCAGACGACAGACAGCAAGCAGATTAGGCGATAGTTGCCTATATCGTGCAGGTCGCCCTTCTTGATCAACAACACGGTCTTGCTGGTCTTCCACTGAGTAGGGACCATGCATTCAGACAGGTAACGTGTGAAAAGCCTAGCCAGTGTGCTTACGAGGACTGGCGGATGGTTCTTCAGATGTTCTGATCTCACCCTCTCTGGACCTGGTGCTGCTCGATTTTTCACCGACAAACTGGCATGTCGGATTTCGGAAGCGAGAACCTGTGGTACAACATACGTATACTCTTTTATTTCATATGACAGAAGGTGGACGTGGCTATCGAAAAGATCTGAGTAGTATTCGTGAATGGTTTTCTCCATTGCCATTCTAGAAGTTGTAACTGTTCCGACTGGACGTCGGAGTGCAATCATCTTGCTCTTGTAATTGGCGAAGCTTGGGCTTCACGAATACTTTTCCCAATTTCTGCAGCTTCGCTCATCAATGCTGCTCTTCTCTTTTTAAGATCTTCTTTTATCGTCTGTCTGCATTGATCTGCAAGTTCGGACGTTAGTTCGCGGTTGCCTTCAGCTCGTGCGATTCCACGCTGGCCTATAAACTCGATAGTTTCTGGAGACAGGCGTCTCTTGGTGACATTGACATTCGAACTTTCAATTTTCATAGCGCTAACGTGAAGATGTTAAATGAGCCGATCGTATTCCTCGTCGATGTTGTCGACAACGGCATCTTCCCAAAAGCCGACTAATGAGTTGAATAAGTCCCAGTTCGTGGTGGTTCTCGGACTTCGGTTTTTGAATTTTGTGACTTTTTCTACTTTTCGCGAGAAATAAAATCTTTCACGAAGGATACGATGGTTTGATCCCGTGTAGAATTTTAAGACAACAGGGTAGGCAAAATCTTCTATTTAATATGATGTGGTCTACTTTTCCACGGTATTCTCCATTAGGAGATTCCCACGTCCAGCGTTGACGGTGAGGTTTCTAGAGTTGTGAGTTACCATGGATGGACTTGGTCGCCATGATAAACTCAGATAGCCGCTCACGCTGTTCGTTCCATTCTAATTCTTGGGTCCCAATGTGATGTTCTTCAGACGTCTTTCTTGGTCCAATCTTGGCGTTGAAACCTCCAATTATGACTTTGAAGAATGCATGATCTTCTCTGTAGAACTTTTCCAAGTCTAAATATAACGCTTCGACTTCTTCTTATTCATAGTTTGATGTTGGCGCGTAAACGACGAAGATTGTCAAAGTCGGTATTGATCCACGTCTTTTTAATCGTAAACGTCCGATTCTGTTTGTAAGCTGTTCGAATGAATCGATGTTCATAGACAAACTCGTGTTGACGAGAACGTCAACGCCGACTGTCGGATGATTCTAGGAACAGTTATTCGCTGGTGTCATAGACGGCGTTGAATGGGCGGCGTCGTCTCGTCTCCGCCAGGCCGATGACGTCGTACCTTATCATTCTTGCTTGCATGAGCAAGTTCTCTATCGAGGACTCGGATGCAAGTGATCGTCATCATAGTTTTTCGTGATCCAGGATGTTTCCCTTGGCCCTGACATTTTAGCAGCCTCTCCATACTCGTCCTGTCATCCAACGCTGCGGAATCGGGGCTTTTCGGGGTCAGTGGAATGAGGCCCGTTTTTTTTCACTGTGTTTAGCATTTTGATACCCACGCATAGCTTGCTGGGCTCTGAACGTGGGGGCTGGGTGTACTCACGGATAGCTTGCGAGGCTCTCTCAGAGTGGACATGGAGCTTATTTGCTGGAGGCGACTACTAACCGCCTCCCATATACTTCCCTGTCACTTGATTGCAGACTCTTAGCCCAATTGACTCGTAGAGTACAATCCGCATAAAGCGAGTACGCACTCACACATATGAATACGCCTAGAAATTACAGAAAGTATTTGCCAAATCGGCGCTGCAGAAACAGGGAGTCCTTCCTCTGGATCCACCTGCGTCTCAGGAAAGCAAAGATCGCTTTTCGTCTTAACCCCCCGCCTGCCACTTGGCCAAGTAGCCTCGCGACTAACCGGCTCGAGATCCCTCATATTAGGGAGATCCGTGCTGCTTCATAAGCTTAAATAACCATCTATTGTATGTTCCGCCTCCAATAATGCTCTACAACAAAAAAACTTCAGAAGAGCAGTTCGACTTACACCTACACGAAATCAGACGGCTCCCTCTACAGTTCATTAGGCGAAGAGGATGAAGCGCTCGGTTTTTATCTATCCTATAGGGTTGTGCTGGGCATTCGAGTTTATGTGCAGCATCGTAGGAGTGATTGAATACATATTTCGCCTACAAAAATACATGCCGGAACCCAATGACTTATCAAGTACGGGGTTTTTCCTCAGTCCTTCCACTCAAGTGTTGTGACACTTTGTTGACTCCAGAGGAATACAAGGCTTCGTCTACATGATATACGCGATTGAACTAACGAGCAAGTGTGTATTGTTGGACACCTCTAATCGCTGCGTTACACGTGCCCTTAACTTTTAGAAAATGTCAGATCTTTGTGAACTCAACTAATTCAACAACTAAAGTAGGTGATTGTTCGCTTGTTCCATTCCAAAAAAAATAACAAATGAACTTGAAGAACACTTGAGTGAATCGTAAAAGGAGAAAAAACGACACCAAATGAGTTCAATTAACAGATTTTTCAGGTCATACTATCGTCCTACTCAGTTCTGATTTTTTCTCGCCCAAATGTGATCTCTTTCAAATTCAAAAGTTGTCAGACCAATCATTTCAGTGTAGGACAGCTCTAGAATTTTGATTGGATGAAATAATAGTGACAGCGCGATTTCTAAGCGCATCAAAGACTTTTCCTTCTAAAAATAATCCTCAAGTCCAGTTCTTGTGAAAAACATTTTCAATTGAATCACACGAAGAAATTGACCGGATTCCACGTCTGTCATGTTGATGACCAAGACCCATTAAGTTCGAAAAAGGCAACGGGTAGAAATACCACTGCCAGTCTCAAATGGAAAGAATGCCTTTCGAATAATCTTGACACTTGCAACCAACTCATATTATTTCATAAGCTTTATTGGATGAGTTTTCACGATTTTGTCAGCGGCTGTTTTTTTTCTGTCAACACACAGCTGGTTTGATGACGAGCAGAATATTCGCTCCATGAGCAATATCTCCACATCTAAATGGCCACTAACTAATAAACTGATGAGAATATGAGGCACATATGGTTTATATGTGTTAAAAAAGATAAAGGATAGAGCTGTGGGCGTTGATCAATCCCTGAGTGATGCCCCATATATTCCACTTCATTAAGCATCGCTTAAAGGTGATTGAATGCATATCTGGCCTTTACAATGACTCTCGGTATTTATCGAGCCAGTGCTGCTACCCTTCGAGACAAGTCTAGTACCAATTTGCCGATCCCGGAGGGATGGAAGGCTTAGTGGGTCATGAGCGCGAAGATCGAGATCCACGTGTGTGTTGCAGCTCGCCTCCGACCACTGCGCCACACGCGCTGTTGTTATGGAAACTTAATTATACTTATTTCTTTGTTTATCTACAACTGCATATGCAGGATTAAGTTATTTATTGTCACAACAATGTTCATCCCACTCAGTGCTCAACTCTTCAAGCATCGTGGTTCATTCACTCTCGAAAACAAATAGGTAATGTCATACTTCGGAAGCTGCTTCTGATCATTGTACTGAAAAATTTGGAAGTGGAGCTTAAATTAAGAAAACGACATTGCCAGCAGACGTAAATAAAAGTCCACTGTCCCAAAATGTCTAGTGGAAAAAATGAGAGCTTTTTTTCTACTTTTATATCTTTCTTTTCTTTGTGTGATACTTGTGCTCGAAGTTAGAGCACGAAGCGTGTCGCCTATTGGTTGAAAATGGCTGGCAATACTCACATTGTCTTTGGTTCCGTTAAGAGTTACTTGCTAACAGAGTCCTCCCAACTTACTGGGTAGGCAAATTGGTGCCGATTGTCAGTCAGGATAAGGAATTGACATATTGGCAGAAAAACGTTAATCATAGTATAGGCCAAATATGCCCTGGATCGCGTTCATGATTCTACGATTGAAGTCAAATGCATGGCACATACCTCAAAGATTGATCAACGCTAAATGCTTTATATTTTATTTTTTTCATTAAAGATGTAACGATGATTAGCCTATTAATATCAAATTTAGTCAAGGTATATCAGTTTCAATTTATCCCGGTAGTGACAGATTAATGCCATGAATGTATTCGTAGTTAACCCGGCTGCTAACTAATAACCAATGGGGAAATCAATACTACAGTAAATGTTCTTGCGTGTATATTGAAAATCCAGCAACTAAAGATTTTTTTAAAAACTAACTGTATTCGAACTGGAAATAAACGATAAAATAAATGACCGCTCGGCGTCGGCCAGTTCTTTAAAGGTGTGCTACGAATTCCATTCCGTTCGTAGTACCGTTGAGGTGATTGGATGAATTACAATGATTTGTGCTGACTTATCAGTGAAGCAAATCAGTGTTTCATAGCCACAACGATTATGAGATATCCGCAAAACGTGAGTCCAAGATCGGATCAGTGTTTTGTTTTGTTCCCAAGAAACCTGATATTAGTTCGCTTTTTCAAGAGTCATGGATCTAGGTCAACTCGGCTGTAGGTTTGAACAAAAGATCCTATGCTTGTTGTGGAGCAACTCTAACAGTTGCGTTAATATGTAGATTAATATCTCCTTTTTAATAAATTCAATAAACATCACCAGAAGCTTTTCAAAAGTTGAATAAAACTCCAATTGCTTTGTAGTTCAAAGGATGTGGCGAACGGATATTTTGATATCATCTGAAAATTCCTATTCATTTCTATTTCCTAAAAGAAAAAAATCGGTTTAAAGCAAGTATTTCTTCCGAGACAAATTAAAATTATATCGGTCAAGTTCGTTTGTCTCGCGTTTTTTTCTTATCGATGTCGATGAATGTCAACCGGTTTGAAACTCTGTGGTCACCGGGGCACCTCACTTCGGTGAGAATCAAACGCCAAAAGCCTTTTTTTGCCTTTTTCGTTACTTTTTTCTCGCTTTTGCTGGCCTACTGATGAGCACGAACCTTTTTCCGAAATGAAGTAGAGTGAGCTGGATAGCATTTCATATTCCAATTTTCCTTCCTCTCGAAACCAATAGAGTATCAATTGGGCGACGTTTGGCCTATTGTTGTGCAACAGAGAACATAATCCTTTCTACATCCTCATTTGAGTGGTGCTCCACTTCACTGGATTCGACTCGATCCCACAGCGAACAACCACATCGCGAGGACGACCACCTGTAGACCATCGACTCTGACCAACAGGCTCTGAATAAGGTGAAGACGTTGAAACGTTAATCGAATAAATTTTTTCGTCAACCTCGTGTTAGATTATTAATCAAAGAAAGTACTGATAACCCTTTTTGATTTAAGCTTTATATCAAGAACCGAACAGCACTTCTTTACCGCAACGATACTGCAAGGACTCAAGAAGTTAGAGTGGATGAAGGGCGCGTGTGATGCAGTGGTCGGAGGCGCACTGCTGTACACATGAGATAGATTCCTGCACTCTTGGCCGACCAAGTCTTTCATCTCTCCACGGTCGGCAAATTGGTACCAGACCTGTCTAGGAAGATAGCAGCACTGGTTCAATATATGGTTAGACCACCGCGAGTCATTGTAAAGACCAGATATGAATTCAATCACTCAAAGATGCGTAATTACCGAAGAAGTCGAAAGCATGACGCATGCCCGCGTGTGATGCAGTGGTCGGAGGCGCACTGCTGTACACATGAGATAGATTCCTGCACTCTTGGCCGACCAAGTCTTTCATCTCTCCACGGTCGGCAAATTGGTACCAGACCTGTCTAGGAAGATAGCAGCACTGGTTCAATATATGGTTAGACCACCGCGAGTCAATGTAAAGACCAGATATGAATTCAATCACTTTCAAAGATGCGTAATTACCGAAGAAGTCGAAAGCATGACGCATGCCTCAGGGATTAATGGATTTTGGGATTAACGCATGGGCATTGATCCAGTTAATATTTTCAAATGGTCGTCGCAAAAGATAGTTGGTTGTTTACGACCCTTGTTATCTTTAAATGCTCTCCATACGACGTGCTAAATGGAACTAACGTTAACTTCCGTAGAGAAAAAAACCTAGCACCTCGTGTAAATGTTACTCTGAAGCCTGCAAAACAGTGAGAAAATATTAAGATCTGTGACTTTCAAGTTTATTTCACTAGTGCTCTTCACTTCATTTCACCTTCCTTCTACATAGAATTAATGTCTATTAAGAGCTTATCGCCTTTTACAGATTTTACTACTGAAGGTGTCGCACAGCTCTGGTCTTCCTTAAAAACATTTGCTCTGTCATTTCATTGTCCTTTGACAATTATTGCTCTCACGCACATCGTGATATGTGTGCTTACTCGTGGTCCTCGGCTCTTTTGTCTTTCGCACGAACATATAACCAGGTGGGCGTGGTCCAAACTGACCACGCCCGCAATGCAGAGGATTTTCTGCAAACGTTGCAAAAGACCGCCTTCTTTCTTGTTCAAATTCATTTACACATTGTCGATGGTATTTTGCAAAATTTTCTTTCTCTTCTTTTTTTTCTTCTTTTTTTTATTGTATTTCTGCCTCTTATACTATTTTGTACACCTGTGGATTTATTCAAGTAAATCGTGTGGGACTATCGCCACTAGGAAATACTCCATTTCATAAGGAAGCCCATTAGTATTAACAGCAAGATAATGTTAGAATATAGAGCTATTTTGAAACAGGATTAGTTTGTGGATGGCGATTTTTCCTCTGAAACACAATTGGTCAGAAATCACCGGAGGTGACGATCTAGGAGTGCCCTTGAGCGGCTAGGACGTTGGGATTTTAGGAGAGAAAAAGCACAAGTGCTTTTGCAAAAGGACCAGTGTTACGAAGGTTGTTCTGAGGACTCAAACAATTTTTACAAAAAAATTATATCAGTCTCTAATTAGTTTGAGTTTGAGTTCATTAAAATCAGCTGTGTAAGCATTGGTAAGACTCTGATTATCACTTCAGCCTTCATTTTCTTACCGCTGTATTCTCTTAAACTCTTGCCGTTTCGTGTGGAACATGAATTCTTTGTGACCATTGCTCCTCAACTTTTATTAACATTTCCACCGTTACTAACAAAGATATAACAAAGAAAGAAACTATTTAGCACTCCAAAGTCTTTTCTTTAACGACCTGCTCTCTTTTAGATAGCGATGAATTGGCTATATTCAATTTTACTACAATACGGATTACTACGTTTCGTAGCCTCTCAAGAACCAAATATAACTAGTGCGTGTCAATCGGCTTTGGATGCATGCGAGAATGATCTGGAATGTTCGAATCGTCTGACACCATTAATGGCTGCTTGGTAAGTTAAATATTTTGTTATAAAGGATTCTGACGTTTTTTCGAATGTGTTCGTCACACTACCTTCGATTTACACAATGACAAACGTAACCATCATAAATTCTGAATACAAGGGTAGACAGCAGAGACTTCGTTCCAAACCCTATCTCTTTTCAAAACGATTCAATGGATAGATTTTTAACATAAGTAACTTGCTGCGATCGATGGCTGTATGCTATATATCGTAAAGATGATAAAAATTCATAACTTTCAAACTGTGGATATCTTCAAGACCAACTCTTCGTATTTCAAAAGTTACTAGAGATAAACATGAAATAAATGAAAACATAAATGACGTATAATAAAATAAAGGATAGAGCCCTCGCAGTTGAGAAATCCCTGGAGGATGCGTCATGCATTCTACTTCATTAACCATCGTTTGGAGGTGATTGAACGCATATCTAGTCTTTACGATGACTCGCGGTGGACTACCGATGGATCAAGTCAGTGCTGCCTTTCTCTCAGACAAGTCTGGTACCACTTTGCCGACTCCGGAGGGATGGAGAACTCCGTGGGCGCTAAGATCGATCCCACGTGTGTGTTACAGGGCACCTCCGACCACTGCACCACACGTGCCAAAATAAAGTATATGATTTTTAATTTAACCGTGAAAAACAGAAAAAATACACATTAAAATGCCTTGTATGAGCCAAATATGACTCACGCAGTTATAAATGTAAAAGGGGCTTCCGAATACTCAGAACACTGGTATTAGCCTCCCATAAATTCGTTGTTTTCTCTCTCAGCAATCGCGAGGTTGTTAAGCAGCATACGTTTACTTCCATGCAATAACACACATACAACACAATCGTAGATTTGAAAAATTTGCGTTCCGTATTAATGTACCCTTCCAGGCTCTGAAGAAGGCGATTCTGCCAAAACGTCAGCTACGATTCTGTTGTATGTATGTTATTGCACGGAAGTAAACGCATGCTGTTTAACAACCTCGCGATTGCTGAGAGAGAGAGAAAACGACGAATTCATAATTCAATGCCGAGGTTAATAGAAAGTCGATCCTGGGGTAGCTTCTCATAGTTTAACTTACCACCTATCATTATTTCCATATTATAAAGCTCCATAAACTCTATAAAAATACCACATGAACAATAAAAGATGGGACAACCACTTTTACTTCACACCTTCCTTCATGCTGTCCAATCTAACTGCTCGTGCTTTTCTTTTAGGTTACTGTATGACAAAATCGAATACTCTCGGTTGGCTAAATATAGTCAAAAATTTCATGGCTACTTTGAAGTAGCGTAAAGCGTAGCGTAGCTCATAAACTATGCTTATTATTCGAAATTAAAGATGAGTTTTATATGAAATAGTAATGAAATTAAAAAGATGGATGAAAGGGTAAAGCTCTCGGCGTTGATCAATCCCTGAGGGTTGCGCCGTGCATTCGACTTCATTAAGTATCGTTGGAGGTGATTTAATGCATATCTGGCCTTTACAATGGCTCTCGGTTTCCTACCGATGTATCGAGCCACTCCTAATATCATTCCAGACAAGTCTGGTACCAATTTGCCGACCCCGGAGAGATGGAAGGCTTGGTGGGCCGTGAGCGCCGAGATCGATTCCACACTAATGAAATTAAGAATAATTATCGTCAACACAGTGCTCGAATAATGTTAGCGGCTGAACACACCGCGATGAGAATTTTTTAGATCGAAATAGGACGGAATGAAGGCGCTACGGTTTAGAGGCTTTAGATATTATCAGATATTTATTTACACGACACGTCTTTCACACCTACTCTGCGCGGATCCCAGCGCTAATCGCACTTGATTCGTTTTCATGCATCCGTCATCCTTGGGGCTTGAAACTTTTCGCATGTACGTTTCGTTGCTGCTTGAGGAATCTCATTTTGTCATGAGTGCCTGTGAATGCTGGTCACGTTGATCGTTCCTGGAGCACTTAGATAGCTGAGCTACAGCATTTCCAACTAGATTGCAGAGAGTGAACGCTTGCCAGATAGGCCTGGTAGCAATTTCCCTATCCCGGAGAATGAGATGCCTAGTGAGCTTGATGTGCAACCGAACCAGCACCGCGATCATTATGATTGCCACCATTACCACTGCTCTACCTATCTTCTCCACGCACAACACTTGTTCTAAGGAATGAATCATTGTTGTAGAAGAGCCTCGACTAATTTTTTAAATACCACTTCTATATTTAAAATCTCTTCTTCGAATATTACCATCTCTTATTTGCATTTCTGTAGGGTTTGGATTTCTCCTAAAGGATTATTCAAAATTTTCATTAATTTCCATATCATCTTTTAATAGCAAAGGAATTTCTTTCGAGAAAGAACAGATTTTATCCCTATTTAGCCCCTTATTTTGGTAAAAAAAAAACTGCAGTTGCCGAGCTATGAGAAATCTTTATTTTATATCACTGCACATTTTTGACCTACAAATCAATGCGTCGACATTCCTTTGAGGAGCGTGTGCTGATGTAGAATTTATCCTAAAAAATAAGGGCTAATTTGTGAAATATCGGGATTATTAGTTAAAGTCTTTTTCGATCAAAAAACTTCTGTTTCAACAGAAGGCTTCGAAGATGTTATGCTTACCTGTCATAATGTATGAGACCAAAGTATGAAACTCATTGAGTTTTGAATGGTAAGGTTACGGCTACTTAACCCGAATAGAATTGGTTCTCTGTCTATCGGTTTTTTCCTCGACATTAATTCAGTCGGTGTGTTGACATGACGGTATTCATTATGATGCTCGCGAATCGCTTCGATAGCATTGGAACAGCTGTCCTTGTTTTTCGATTTCCAAATAAGCAACGGTCAGCTAGCGGTCCGATTACAAAATTTTTTTGACGTAGAAAGTGCTACTGTCGGGTTGGGAAGTCGTGTAGGGCGACTCAGGCGAAATGAAGTTCCAGTTCCATTCCAGCTCATGGCCAATCACAATCACTTCTTCACTCTGAGCGTAATCAAAGCAAGTGAATTTTCTTCCAATGAAAGGAAAAACTCTTAAGAGAAATTTATCATCCAACTGAAATTCGTAAAACTTCAGCTAAAACCTCACATAACATTAGTTATCCTGATGGCTAGCAATGTTGTGAGAATTTTCTCAATGAAACTGGCTGGAACGCCAAACTCTGTCGTGCTCCCCTATTTTTCCACCATTAAATCCCATTTGAAAAAGGAACTATCCCAACCTTGACTAAACAAAATAATTCGGCGCACTAGCAAATATCCTATGCAAAATATGCTTATCGATCATTATTGAAAACTGAGCTGACCATCCGGTTGATTGTTCGGTCTCCATCGGTCCGGTCCGGTCCGGTTCGGTCTTCCAAGTGACGCCCGTCGTAACCTCTTAAACGATCGTGACTTATGAGTGTTTGATCACGCCCTTAAAACGATCACTGCCGAATTTTTGGAGGACAACAGCAACAACGACAAAGCGATGGATGTGATTTTTTTCTCTTTCGGAAGCCATCTGCTATGCATGTCGGTCAAAAAATTTTCCTCATCACTGCTATTTTTGTTAAAAATAAAATAATAATGTGGCAAAAATCGCTAACTTACACACGATCTTTTATAATGATAAAATATGAAAATTACTTATGGCTGGCAAAAATCCGTTGTGAACAAAGTGCGCTTGCTTAGGATTTAAAAACCAGCTTACGTCAGCCAAGCATGAAATGCAACAAATGCAGTGAACCAGCATTGAAACCAACGCACCCACTAACGCATGTGTTAATTGTAAGACCCTGGGATGACATGTATACTTTTTTGTTTCTTTTGTCGGAAGTGCAAATTAAAAGTGTTCCTTGGTCATGTTAGGACTTGCCGGCGTTCCAGGTTGTTACGGTAAGTTCCCATTTGTAATGTCATCAACTGCTGGTTTTCAATGACGTCGCGGTTTGTGGTTAGCATTAAGTAACGGAATATGAAGGTCAAGAGGGTAGTGAAATGTCGTATGACGATAAAGGATTGGTATTTTACCTCATACCAATTCACTGGTTTACATAAAATGGCGCACTTCGATCTTCACCGAGAAAAGTAGCAGTTATCTATCATTGAGGACGCGTGTAGTGCAGTGATTAAAGACACTTTCCAACAAACAGGTCGTCTTTGGCTCAATACCTCTTCTCAGGAGAACCACGCCCTCTATCTTCGGGAGTCGGAAATTTTGTGCTTGGCCTATTTTAAAGGTTGAAAATACTGAACTACTAGGCAGGTGGCAATGTTTATTAACGCTTTCTAGACTCTAGTGGAAGATGTTTCCCACTCAGTAAACTACCAGTTAAACATATGTTCTTCAAGGTACACAATGTTGTTTGTGAGTTCTTAGACTTATTGTTTATTTACAAGTCTCAGTGTCAGTAGATTGAAAGTCCACTTCAAAATTATCTGACCAGTTTTCGATGAACTATAAGGTGTCATCGAAGCTAAAAGCTGTTCAAGTCATCTATGAAGAAGAGCCTGTCCATAACAGGACGTTATCGGCCAATCTAAAAACATTCTGATGTCGGTTAGTGTAGAAGAACACTCAAGAGCATCAGACACACAATCAACAAGTGGATCTGGTTTCATTGTGAGCCTAAGACACCCCTTCGCAGCAAATCGTGGCCATAAATTGGCTACGATTCACTACATGTACGTGATTTCACATCACGATAAACGTTCCCAGGTGTTTCGTCGTGAGCAAAGTCTCTCCATACGACATATGATTGTAAGAATCAAAACATATATTTCATATTTTGTCTTAGAAAAGTCGTCCGTGTAGTTTTCCTTTTTTGAGGCGTCGTTGAACTCATTTTAACAAAAATTTCACTGAGAAGCATTAAAAATTTGATCAAAAAGGACTCTGATGTATACATTTTTGTGACGTCATCTTTGCTATTTCTCTTGGATGATATAATCAAAGTAGAAGAGACAGAGTAAAGTACAAGTGAAACATCATCGACAACCCGAAGATAATTACGGACATATTAGCGAAAAAAAGTTGCCGGCGATAATGGAAAACCAAAAGCGATGGAAAAGAGCAGAATTTCGGGCAACCTACAGGGTCATCATGATACTTTCAATTTATGCGCTGTGGTCTGCTAACGGTCGAAAGCATTAGGGCATTCCGATAAAGCTACCACATGATAACAGCACATGCTTAGGCTTATCAGCTATGTCGGTATAACCACAATGATACTGAGGCATTTGCAAAACTTGGACCTTCGGCCAGATTCGAACCCGTGGTTATTTTTATCGAAAGTCTTGATTACTCCTTGGAAAGAGCAATCGCGAGTCCAAATGTGCCATGTTCTTGTAGACAGCACCATTGTGGTTCTATTTCACATAATGACCTGCGTGGAAAAAAATAATAAGCAGTAAATGAAAAGTTAAGCATTGTTATTTCGACTACGGCTTCAGCTTAACTAAGTTCAATGTTGATTTGTGCTCTCCGGATTAAAGCCGTTGCAGATGGCACCGTTAGGGTGGAAAACTGGCAGAGAGGAAGGCAAACCAAAGGCCTCAGTGGTACTTTCACTAACACGTGACCCCTCAGAGAGGGTGAGCGCGGGTTCCAGTCGGGACTGTGGCTCGACTTTCGAAAATATCTCAGCATGATTGTGGTTTTATCCCACTTAACACCTTGCGTTAAAAAAAACTACTAGGCATTAAATAGGAATTTAGACATTATGTCAGCATATATTATTGAAAGATAAATCACTGAACGCTCCATGTTGATCTATCTCTTAGGCATGCATCGTGTATTGGATTCCATTCGTAGTTTCGTAGCGCTGATTAGATACACAAATTAAAAACTGCCACATCATCTGTGCAACTTTTTTAAAAGCTTTGCATGAAAATATGAGAGGTTTAACAGTGATTCGTTTGACTTATGCTAGAACTTCGAGAACTGATTCAATGCATATTTCGACTATACGACAAATTGCGAAGGTCTGCCGCCCTATAGAAGCAACTGCTCCATTCTCGCAAACAAGTTTGGTACTAATTTTCCGACCTTAGAGTGGTGGACGACTTGACCAGCCCAGAGCCAACCGGTGATAAGCCAAGCATTCCATGTTTATTACAGGTCTCTAAACCATGCGTTACAAGTGCTACATTATTACTAATATTATTACTATTATTACAACTAGTACTCATGCTGAGTATCATGAAAGGAAGAACTATATTCACTAAGTGCTCAGTCCCATCAATCACTCAGCGACGCATTAAACTCTTATTAAATGACCAGGATATGGACGGACTCACGTCAATTAATGGATGAATAGTCGTTACTAAACTGAAAGTGAAAAAGTCCAAGGAACACCAAATGGGTTATGAAATGCAGAATTTTCTTGGATTTTACTGAGAATTCAGAGGAGGGAAGATAGATTTCCGATTTTCAGCAAAATCGACAGCTTAACCTAAAAACAGCTTTTCCGCTGACTAGATTGGTATCGTCTAATCTTCACGCCCACATTAAGGGAAGGGCCTCACAACCACCTACCTGTATAAAAAATGCTTCATAAATAGGCCTATTGAAAGCTGCCTTAAAGGTTACTGTAGCAGAAAATGTAACCTAAGGAAAAAACAAATATTATTTTCAGCACAACAAACACTTGTCAACCGCAATGCCGAAACGCCGTATTGAACTTGTATCAGAACAAATTAGGTCGAATTTTACTGAGGTCAGTAAGAATTCCAAAGAACACAGTTCTATTTTATAACAAATTTGATTCCATACTTCAGTTCTTCTCATGATTTCGTTTATACTACCGCTAAAGAAAAAGACTACTCCAGAGTATAAAAATCAATATCTCTACTGTTCCGAATAAAATCCTAGACGATCAATCATCAAATTATTGATTTCGGAGCATTTTTAACTGCTTACATTATGGAAAAAAGTACACTTAGGAGCTTTTAGGTTCAAAGGGCCTGAAAAAATTGCTTCAAATATTTGCGCTGGCGCTTAATAGAAATTCAGTAAAACTAGAAGGAAATATTTCAGATCAGATACGTCATGTCTACCTGGTAGAGAAGAGCTGAGAACTTGTCACTTTCTTCCCACAGCATCGATAGTACACTGCAGTTTGGTCAAATTGGCTTGTGAAGCTGATTTACAGGTTATTGATCGATTATTTCGTACAATAATACTTCAAACAATCATTTTCGTTTCAAACAATTTACTTCCTGCGTACAAATTTCTCAACTACCACCACTAGTAGTTGTCGGGCCCTAAATTCACCACCATGAAATCTCTTTTACATTGCTTGGCTACAGTATTTTTTTTGCATGACCCGTCTTTCACATCTACTCTACGGATCCCGGCACTTCTCACAGTTCCTTCGTTTTTTCGTATCCACCATCCATGAAGGTTTTCCAAATTTTACTGTCACTTCGGCTACTCTTAACGATTTCCTGGTGTGGATTCACCCTGAAGTTCTGAGATAGCGAGGTTAGGGCTGCTTTCCCAGTTGAATTCTATAGCGTGGTTTTTTTTCGGATGAGCCCGGTACCAATTTCGTGGCCTTTGAAGAGATGAGAGGATTGCTGAGCTCTGAGCAGGACAGCACCGTGCTTGTGTTGATCGGTATCACTGCCACTGTACTCTCCGTCCACGGGGTATTGTATTACAGATATTTCTTCTTCCATACTATGGAATTTTCTACCAGAAGAAAAAAAAACTAGACAAATGGAAATCACATCTATCGTGAGCTGCTGACTGCACAAACAGAATGAGGTGACCGTCGTGTCCTGTGTAAAAGCACGTTTCGGTTCTTCAAACTGAGAAAATCTCCTACATTTAAAAGCCAGCCATTTATCTACAGTAACAAATATTTACTTTAAAGAACCACAAAAAGACAAACAAAGAACATTTAAAAAGAATATCTGCATAATAAACAGTACATTTTTTTCTCTGAAATTTTCGAGCAACTGTAGATGAAAGAGAAGAGTAAATAAAATTGTTTAGATGCGCATTCAAAACTCATTGAGTTTTATGTAAATTATATACGTATTTACGCAAGCAACGAAAACAAAACACTACTGAATCAGAGAGGATATATGTGCGCTGCACTCTTCCTTTCTTTTCCCTCATCTTTATCACATTGGTTGGACCCCTAGCAAACCAAGCTTTCCATCCGCCTGGTAATCGGTGAACGGGCACCATGTGGTACGAAAATTTCCTAACTAAATGGCCGAAGAGCTGTCTTGATACATCACTGGGCTCTCCGTAACCCTCAGTAGTCAACGAAGTCAAATACACATTCGATCACCGCGATGGTACGGATAGAGTTCAATGCACGACAAGCCGAATGCTTTACAGTATCGGACGCTGCGGCGATCGATCCAAATGCCTACTGTTTTTTCGAGAAATGTTGAACGGTAACATTCGGATCGAGCCGCCTATTGTGTTTCACATTCGGTGATGCTGATTGCTGCTCAAACAAATCGGCCTCGCTCGCCTCATCGTGTCGTACTCTCAAGCCGACTGATGAAAAGAGGGAACTACAGCCAACGTCGGATAGGTTTAGGGAAACGTTGCCTTTCTGCTCAGTCGATTCAATATTGTTTTTAACTATTCACGTCAAATTCTACGTTTGTATTTTAAGTTACTTTTATAACATTACATAGATAAACAGTAAAGAATAAAGGATAAGGTCGTCGGTGCTTGTCAATACATCAGGGTCCCCCATGCATTCGACTTCACAAAGCATCGTTAGAGGTGAACGAGTTTACATATACATATGAACGACCTATGCAACGACTCGCGGTAGCCTACCGATGTATTAAGTCAATGCTGGGAAGGTCTTTAGACCTAGGGGCGCGGAGTCGAACCCAGGTGTATTGCAGGGCGCCTCTAACCCCCGCGCTATACGCGCTCTAAACAAAAGAATATTTTACATATTAGCAACATGAAAGACCTATAAAGTTTCTAAAACAGAACAAATGTAGAGTTAACTGTAAGGCACGGTATAATATGATTTATTAAGCAGCTTTAACGCAACCATTTTATCTACTGATAGGAAACTATTTGACGTACTTATGTTAAATTCACAAGAACAGAAAAACCTGTCGAAAATCAGAGCTGTCTTCTAGGATTACTATACTAGTAAAAAAAATAAATATAAAACATAAATATTTAACTTATATTGCAACCGAATGTGGGCTACTGCTATAAGAAGACTATTACAAGAGAATCACAAATCAGTGCGAACACGGTGCACTGTACTACCAGTTGTTCCATTTACTATAAAGCAACTTGGATAATGCTTACTTACTTCGGTACTTGAAGAATACTTGGATGCCCATTCCTCACTGCTGATGCTGGCTGCAGCTTAATCTTCTTCCAGTGTTTTACTGGTTTAACCATTGTGGTTCCCTGAAGCCTCGAGCTCAGCCAGGCCAAAGCCTGCCCCAAGTCGTCACTACCACAGGCAATTGCCGCCCTTGTAGATCAGAGAGAGATTTGCCACCACGCGACTAGTTTGGTACCAGAATGGTGACGGATGCTGGTATTGGTATTGCTTTACTCTTAGCTGGATTTCCTGGTGGAAGCGCCGAACTCCTTCTCATCTTGGGAGACCCTACCGGAAAGAGAATCCCCCGCTGTAGATCGCAGCCTGACATCCGGGAACACCTCCCAACCCCGGTGAGACAGTAAACCGTTAAGAAGTAACTGGGATAGTATGCACCGATTAGTTCCACATGTCTTCCTTGCGCAAAAGAATCGCTGAAAAAGGTTACGAAGAGCATACCTCGATGTCCTTATATTTTGTTCTCGGCGCAAAAGTGTCACAGTAAAAAGATCCTTAGGCTCTGCATCTTCATAGGTTTAGTCCTAGCTTGCTAGCTGACCTCTCCTAGTGGAGTGTAGATCCTTGCTATTCATTGCACTTCGACACAGCAAGGGACACCTCAGCTCTATGACGCAGAAAACAGTTCAGGGATGATGGCGAGGTGAAGAGCTGGGTAAACACTGTGACGGAAAAAATCGGATCTAGATGAAGCTTTTTCCATCGCAGTGTTATATAAGCAAATGGATTTGAAAGAAGTTCATTCATTTGGTGAACCTGAGCACATCATCGTAGAAATCGAGTGTTACAGGACGTATTCATTCGCAGTGTATGTGTTTATGATTCAGCTTTTGAATATTTTAGTGCAATTCACAATGGGGAGTTTTTATATCGGAATGCGAAGCTGAGTCGGCCAGAGGAGAATGTTCAGCCAGATGTTACGGGTTACTGGCAGCCACTAAGTCTACGCCTTACGGACAGGTTCTTCTCCAGTTCTTTTACCAGCGATCTTTTCACTTTAAAGGCAAATATTTCTATAGGCGTTCGGTTCATGTACGTGCACCGAACGAGAAGACCAGCTCTGCATTCATCTGAGAGATAACATATTAAACGCATGCAGTAAGGTAAGGATTTCGAGAAGCTCAATACGTTGCTCATTCCAGAACAAGCTGACAACAATGTCGAATCAATTCTTTCACATTAGAATCCGATTTTTTATTCGAGGCCATGTAGGAAGGAGTTTTCAGCCTACGCCGTCTTCTCCAGCTCCTGGGGACAACTCTATTACGACAATGCCAGATGGCAATGAACTAATGGCGTCTGCTGCAGTTACCTTATCCTCCCTATTTCTCGGTGGCTTGCTTTTTATTCAGCAGTTTTTCATGTGGTAACTTTACAGTAATCTCTGGTCTTCATTTTTAAATATTATGACGAGATTCTACCGATGACATTTCAAATGTCATGTTATAGTCCGGTCCTTAACTGCCTAGTCCACAAGTCTTTCTCATGATCGATCAAATTCTTCTTCGTCTATTTCAGATTCGAAATGTTTGATTCTAGAATTGTACAGTTGTTCATCGCAGACTATAACTTATTGCTCAATGAATATTACTTCAGTTCTCATCGAGTTAAGTAGAACATGTGAACAACACATCACTCATCTTCTAACAGAACTGATAGTACTTTAAGTCGATAACGATTATAGAACTCTAGCCGTTGAAGCATGGTTCATTTTTCCAGCAAATGCTTCGAGTGTTGATTGGCTTTATTTCCTTGTGGTAAGTAAGCACTTAACTGTCAAGGCTATCTACACCTTTTTTGTGATAGTCATCATAGCTTCTCAAAAGTGCTAATTGAGGCGTAAATATATCACTGCCAGACTGACATTGCCATGAAATCACTGCCTTCTTTCTCTCCATACGTATTCGAATTCTGTCAACGTCTGAATACTTTGTTTTCTTGTCTAACAATCGCGAGGTTGTTATACAGCGTAAATTTACTTCCATAGAAAAACACTCAATACAATACAACAGTAGCTGACGTTTCAGCAGTATCGCCTTCTTCAGAGCCGCTTTTTTTTTACATGACTTCAAATGAGGAAGGTTAGAACAGCTGATTATAGTCGCATGTGGTTGATGACTGCGCCACCCCACATCAGAAATTGATCCAAAGATACGGGGCCAGGTCGCGTGTAACCTCTGGGCATTCCTCCCTGCTATCCATTGCGGGATTTTTGGCATTTATCCAAAAAGTAATTTCTAGAGTAACTGTGCACAGGATCGCATGCAACTTGTATGAACTTCAAGATCGACACCGCTATAAGACCAAAAAAGAAACACTAAATAGAAATGAAAACGAAGAAATGGCGCTATTACAACCATCTCCTTTCCACAGAGCGTTTCTCAGACAGCAGGACCCCCATGTCGAAATTGATACAAAGTTTCGCATGTTTTCGGACGATGTTCTCAAAACCCTTTCCCACTATCGCGATAGAAAGTATATCTCTAACCTCACAGCTGCGCAAAAATGTGGCATGCGATAAATTAGAGAGTTAATAAATTCAAAGACCACTAGACTATCAGTTAGTGATAAAGGGGGAAAGTTCGTAGTTATCCCTCGGCAGTTAGATGTTAAGATAACGGAGGAACATCTTAGTGATGTCACCCTTTATCGGCAATCGTCTGAAAAGGAATACAAACGACAATACCGGAAACTTAACAATGAATGGGTCACAATAGCAAAGGCGGCGGGCTTAAAACCATCCGTTATTTCGCATTTTAAAATAGATCGACAACATGTCCCGTTTTATACTTATTAAAACATGTAAGTTAGTATTAGCTGCTGATCTTGCGTCTACCAATCCACTCTCCTACAAGGTTAGACCCATTATCAGCTATGCAGACGGGCCAACCGATAGAATAGCATGGTTTTTAGGCCAAATACTTACGCAACTGCTTAGCCATATTCCAGCTCACCTCACGAGCACTCAAATGTTCCTAGAACGTCTACGTAACGCGTCTCCTAACAACGCGTACGTGATGGAGTCTCTCGATGTTTCCACACTCTACACCAACGTATCGAATGACTCCGCAATGCAAGTCATTCACGAAGTTCTTGTTAAACATGAAGGAGGAATACTAATGCATGGCTTGTCTATTCAGCACATTATGGCTCTCTTAAAACAGTGCCTAAACTGCTCGATCTTCAGATGGTCTGGAAAATATTACGCACAAATGAGAGGGCTGGCAATGGGACAGCGGTTGGCACCAAGTTTTGCTATCGCGTTCATGCCTAGAATAGAAGCCACCATTATCGAACTCCGGCCGCTACTCTACTCCAGGTATATAGATGATTGTTTTGTCATCTTCTCTACTCAGTAGAAGATGGACAAATGCTTTGAATTAATGAATGAGCAATCAGAGTATATTAGATTCACCCGGGAAAAACCAAAAGAGACCTGGCTTCCATTTCTTAACGTTCAAATCAAGTTATCAAATAGCGGTTACATGACAAAGTGGTACCGAAAACCAACTAACAAAAACATTCTGGTTCATTTCCTTTCTTCCCATCCATCACACGCAAAGAGGGCGCTTGAGAGAAATATGTTTCGAACAGCTACCTCTGTGTGTACAACCAGCCAGGGAACTAAAGGAAGAATCACGTGACTTGGCTCGGCAAATAGCCATCTACAATGGCTACGAAGTAGTTACCGCAGGAGATAAGTTCAGAAGGAGAGCGACGCGCCGAAACAAACCACTTGGCCAAAAGAAGATCCCGTTTATGTTGCCCTTTATTAGCGATGAAGTAAGCGTAGCTATAAAACGATGGCTATAAAGGGCAGGTCTAGAGGAAACGGTAGCGATAATTGAAATACCACCGAACACTCTTCGTCGTCAATTAGTTCGTAACCGCTTGTATGACCGTCTACGTGAAACAGCCAACTGCGCAATTTGCCCTTATGGCAGGGACGGTGATTGCATGAGTTCAGGTACGATATACCTGATCTCATGCAAGGATTGCGGAGATGAATATATTGGCGAAACGTGCAGACCCTTGTGTTTCCGTATAAAAGAACACCTAGATGGCAAACGAAAAGTGAGCCAAAGTACCCCACTAGGCACGCATAGGATACAAAAGCATAGCGGAAACGATTTTGAAGTTAAAGTCAATATCCTCGTACAGGAAACCAAGACACCAATGCGCAAACTCCTTGAGGCTTTTTGGATAAATGCCGAAAATCCCGCAATGAATAACAGGGAGGAATGCCCAGAGGTTACACGGGACCTGTCCCCGTATCTTTGGATCAATATCTGATGTGGGGTGGCGCAGTCATCAACCATATGCGACTATAATCAGCTGTTCTAACCTTCCTCATTGGAAGTCATGTAAAAAACCGGTGAGTTTTTCAAGAAGCTGTTGATCATGTAATTACCATAGAGTTTTTCGTCTTTTGGTAAGTGTTACTGAAGTGTTTGGCGCCATAAATTGTATATCAGTATACCGCTCCAGGCTCTGAAGAGATACTGCCGAGACATCAATTGTCTTTGTCTTATTATCCACGCGAGTGGCTTCACTAACTTTCTCTCATTACAGCATCTATTTTCTGCATCTAACTTCCAGCTCTTCAATCGCCTCCTATTCCTTCAATCATCCTGTTCAGTTCTTCCTCTACATCTTAGACAGTCATCCCATTCTAGGTTATTGCTTTTTTCCGTTATTTCATCGGTTTTCCTTGGCAAAAAACGGTTAGTGAGACTTGTATGGTTAGACTCAAGTAATCTAGTCAAGGCGTTCTTCCCATCCATCACACGCAAAGAGGGCGCTTGAGAGAAATATGTTTCGAACAGCTACCTCTGTGTGTACAACCAGCCAGGGAACTAAAGGAAGAATCACGTGACTTGGCTCGGCAAATAGCCATCTACAATGGCTACGAAGTAGTTACCGCAGGAGATAAGTTCAGAAGGAGAGCGACGCGCCGAAACAAACCACTTGGCCAAAAGAAGATCCCGTTTATGTTGCCCTTTATTAGCGATGAAGTAAGCGTAGCTATAAAACGATGGCTATAAAGGGCAGGTCTAGAGGAAACGGTAGCGATAATTGAAATACCACCGAACACTCTTCGTCGTCAATTAGTTCGTAACCGCTTGTATGACCGTCTACGTGAAACAGCCAACTGCGCAATTTGCCCTTATGGCAGGGACGGTGATTGCATGAGTTCAGGTACGATATACCTGATCTCATGCAAGGATTGCGGAGATGAATATATTGGCGAAACGTGCAGACCCTTGTGTTTCCGTATAAAAGAACACCTAGATGGCAAACGAAAAGTGAGCCAAAGTACCCCACTAGGCACGCATAGGATACAAAAGCATAGCGGAAACGATTTTGAAGTTAAAGTCAATATCCTCGTACAGGAAACCAAGACACCAATGCGCAAACTCCTTGAGGCTTTTTGGATAAATGCCGAAAATCCCGCAATGAATAACAGGGAGGAATGCCCAGAGGTTACACGGGACCTGTCCCCGTATCTTTGGATCAATATCTGATGTGGGGTGGCGCAGTCATCAACCATATGCGACTATAATCAGCTGTTCTAACCTTCCTCATTGGAAGTCATGTAAAAAACCGGTGAGTTTTTCAAGAAGCTGTTGATCATGTAATTACCATAGAGTTTTTCGTCTTTTGGTAAGTGTTACTGAAGTGTTTGGCGCCATAAATTGTATATCAGTATACCGCTCCAGGCTCTGAAGAGATACTGCCGAGACATCAATTGTCTTTGTCTTATTATCCACGCGAGTGGCTTCACTAACTTTCTCTCATTACAGCATCTATTTTCTGCATCTAACTTCCAGCTCTTCAATCGCCTCCTATTCCTTCAATCATCCTGTTCAGTTCTTCCTCTACATCTTAGACAGTCATCCCATTCTAGGTTATTGCTTTTTTCCGTTATTTCATCGGTTTTCCTTGGCAAAAAACGGTTAGTGAGACTTGTATGGTTAGACTCAAGTAATCTAGTCAAGGCGTTATGTACATGTAACTGTTGACTTACAGCTTTGACTAGCTCACAGTTAAAAATTGCAGTCAGATCATCGGACAGCCCCAGAAATCGCCTTGATCACACATTTAACCACCACTAAGCAAAAGTGAAAACATCAGTCGCTTCTGTATTCCACCGAAACTTCGTCGAATATACAGGATAGAATGAAGGATAAATGGTAAAGTGTTAGCCGCTGCCTATAGCCATGTTCGGTGAATTCAGCTATACTAAGCATCATAGAGGAGATGAAATGCATATCTTGTGAATAAACTTCATTTGCGAGAGCCCACCGACGGTCCATTTCTTTTTGGACCCCTCTGGTAGCCATTTGATGACCCCGCAAGGATGAAGGGCTTAATTCGTTCTTCGCAAAGAATCCAACCAACGAGCACATGTGCATTACGTGCATTTCGGTGAGCTTCTAACACTGCGCTATACGCTTTTTTTCTATATTACATATGACCATTAATTAGTAGTTTCCTCGATAATATGGCATTTACTGGTGTTTTTTTAATAGTATCAACGCTAACTCTCTTTTAAGGACTCAGTGTATTCGTGTACAGAATACCGAGCTCTTCCGAAGATGAAATGGATTTTTTTTTACTGCTGTTACCATTACTTTCTGTCATTGCTTCTGCAGCAGTTCTCATTCGTTCAATCAAAGGCACGCAATCTATATAAGCATAGGGCTCATACAAGTGTATCTGATGACTGCGTCTATATAGAAAGCATAACGCATTACATCTGATTGTCAAAACAAGTAGACAGCCGCTTAAGGTCTATGCTTCAATTTCGGTATCTGTGGGTTCCATTTCGCCGCTACCTTGATCACCTCTACAGAACTGACTTAAAAAATTCGCGAACCAATCATAGTCTTCTAATACATTCACAGCAACACTCTCTTCTCAAGCACTTTTCATAGTTTAGGTACTTAAGCAGTTTGCGAGGTTATAGAAGAGACTTTACTTAACCCTTTTACGTGCACACGTTCAAAATAAGATTTTAAGCGCTGATAACCACAATAGAAAATAGTGCATGTGGTTGTGTTCCACACCATATCCCTTCCCGTAAAGAAAGTAGGCAGCAAATAAAAGTTACAACACTGAAAAAGGGGTTTTTTAGTACAAGGAAAATTTAGTTATATTACGAGAAGATATACCAACTTGAAACTTATCTGCAGAGATATGCATGTTGTAGTAGCTTTTATTCAAATTAATGAACATTACCATGAATTGAAATACATGTGTCGAAAATTGGGTGACAAAACTATTTTCGGCGACTAAATGCGCATAGAAATAGATGCGCACGCAGGAGATATTGCAGAGAAAATTTGAAGCTCAGGTGATAGGAAAAGCATTGATTTCAGTGAGTATTATACGTCATATCGTGCTAAAAATGCTGTTTAGTTTGGTCCGTGTGCGGTGTATTGAATGCAATTCAGAACGTTCTTATGATATAGGACGAATAATGAGAACTAAAAAATTTGAGGTATTCCAGGATTTTAATATAATGGATAATCTATGGCCTTTTTGAGTTTGACAATTTATCGAGAGCTTTTTGTCTTTCTTCCAAATGTATCTTAGTTAATTTTTCTTTTAACATTAACATTTTATTATATCATCGTCAGTAATCAACTTCCTGCTGAAGTGATGCATGATTTGACCACATTACTTCATATGAGATTCTCGAACTTTCTCTCCGAAATTCTTTTATTAAAACATGGGAAGAATAGCAAAGTGGAAGGGATATCCGTCATCACGAGCATGGTGCTAGCTCGATTTCACAACGGGCTCACCAAGCATCTAATCTCTCCGGGGTCGGGCAATTGGACCGGACTTGTCTGGGAAAAACCACTCTCTGCAATTCAGTTGGGATGGATGTGAGGAAACGAACTGGATATGAGAGTTGCTGGGATCCGCACAATAGCCCAGAAGACGAATCAAATAAAATAAAATAGAATAAAAATAATAAATTAATTTGCTAAAACAACTTGCTGAATAGGTGAAACGATCTAGTTTAGTGTATTCTGAAGACTATCGTTCTCTTAACCACAATACAAGAAGTCATGTCTTGTTTTAGCATTATATAACAATCATTTCCAGAACCGGATTGAAGCGAGCGTATGCTACGTGAAGATTTACTATGATATAAAGTCGGATTCTGTGTTTCTCATTGAACTCTATGGTCTGGATGAAAAGGTAGTGTACAGAAAAGCAGTACAAGAAAACATTTGCTCTTTACAGGAAACTTCTAGCTCAATCTTTCGTACTTTGTGCAATTGAAAAAAAACAAAAATAGTCTACAATTAACATAGACTTACTGGGACACTTGGATGACTCGCCCTCACTTGTGGTGCAGATCCCAACATATTCTCCAGTTTTTCGGAGTTTTGCTGGTTTAGCCACTGTGTTTCCCTGGAGCTTCGAAGTGAGCCAGGCCAAAGTCTGCCCCAAGTTGTCATCACCACAAGTAGTCGCCACCATTGTGAATCATCGAAAGAACTGCGATATTATGCGACTAGTTTGATACCAAGACAGTAATGGATCCTGGTTTACTTTCAGATGGGCTTCGTGATGAAAACGGCGGACTCCCTCTCATGTTCGGAGACCTTGCCGGGGAGATGAATCCTTCTGCTGTACATCGCAGCCCGGCAGCCAGAAACACCTCCCAGCCACGAGGATGCGGTAAACCCTTGGAAAAACATTTAGCATTTTATATGTACAAGCCACGGATCTCCCTCATATGAGGGATCTCGAGCCGGCTAGTGGCAAGGCTACGTGCGCGTCTCCAGGTGGCGGATAAGCGGTTAATCGCAGTCCAAAACCGACCTTTGCTTTCCTGAGACGCAGGTGGATTTAGAGGATGGACGCCCTCTTTCTGCTGCGCCGATTTGGCACACACTTTATGTATTTGCTAGGCATATTCATGCATGCGTGTGTGGGTGCGTTCTCGCTTTATGCGGGTTGTATTCTACGAGTTAATTCGGCCAAAACCCTGCAATCAAGTGGCAGGGAAGTATATGGGAGGCGGTTAGGAATTGCCTCCAACAAATAAGCTTTATATCCACTCTGGGAGAGCTTGGCAAGCTACCCGTGAGTATAGCCAGCCCTCAAGTTCAGAGCCCAGCAAGCTATACGTGGGTATAAAAATGCTAAATACAGTTTAAAAAAGCGGGCCTCATTTCCTTGATCCCGAAAAAGCTTCCAATTTCGCAGCGTTGGGTAGGACGAGCACGGAGAGGCTGCTAAAATCTCAGGGCTAATGGAAGCTGCCTGGAACAGGAAGAATGGTGACGATCTATACCTGCAATGCACGTACACTTGCATCCGAGTCCTCCATGGAAGATTAGCTCATGCAAGCAAGAAAGATAAGGTACGACGTCATCGGCCTGGCCGAGACGAGACGACGCTACCCATTCAACGCTGTCTATGACACTGGAGAAGAACTATTTTTAGAAACATGCTACAGTAGAGGAGTCATCGTTTTCGGCAACACGAGTATGCCCATGAACATTGATTCATTCGAACAACTAGCAGCCCGAACAGAACGTTTACGATTAAAAAGATATGGATCAATACCAGCTTCGACAATCTTCGTCGTTTACACGCCAACATCAAACTATGACGAAAAAGAAGTTGAAGCGTTCTACATGGATTTGAAGAAGTTCTACAGAGAAGGCCATACATTCTTCAAGGTCACCATTGGAGATTTCCAATGCCAAGATTGGACAAAGAAGAACGTCTGGGGAACGTCACATTGAGACCCAAGGGTTAAAGTGGAACGAAGAGGGTGAGCGGCACTCTGAGTTTATTATGGCGACCAAGACCATCCATGATAACCCGCAATTCCAGAAGCCTCACCCTCAACGCTGGACTTGGGAATCTCCCAATGGAGAGTACCACAACCAAATAGACCACATCATAGTAAATAGAAAGTTTGACTAACCGATGTCACTGTTGCCCCGAAATTCTACAAGAGATCGGACCACCGTCTCCTTCGTGCAAGATTCTAATTCTCGCGGAAAGGAGAAAAAGCCGCTAAATTCAAAAGCCGAAGTCCCAGAACCACTACAAACTAGGACTTATTCAACTCATTAGTTGGCTGTTGGGAAGATGTCGTTATCGATGACATCGACGAAGAATACGATAGGCTCATTGAACGTCTTCACGTTAATGCTATGAAAGCTGAGAGTTCGAAAGTCACCAAGAGACGTCTGTCTCCAGAAACTCTCGAGCTAATACGCTAACATGGAATGGCACGAGCTGCAGGCAACCGCGAACTAGCCTCCGAGCTTGCGAAACAATGCAGATAGGCGATAAAAAAGATCTTAAAGTGAGAAGAGCAGGAGTAATGGTCGAAGCTGCAGATGCTGGAAAAACCATTCGCAAAGCCCATCGAAGCTTCGTCAATTACATGACCAAGATAATTGCACTCTGACGCCCAGTCGGAACAGTTAGAACTTCCAGAATGGCAATGGAGAAAACCATTCACGATCACTACTCAGATCTTTTCGACAGCCACGTCCACCTTCCGTCCTATGAGATAAAAGATGATGCGTGTGTTGTGCCACAGGTTTTCCCTTCCGAAATCCGATATGCCATTTCATCAGTGAAAAATCGAATAGCACCAGGTCCGGACATAACAAGATCAGAACATCTGAAGAACCTTCCGCCGGTCTCCATAAACACGCTGGCTAGGCTCTTCTCACGTTACCCGTCTGAATGCAAGATCCCTACCTAGTGAAAGACCAGCAAGACCGTGTTGTTGCTCACGAAGGGAGACCTACACGATATCGGCAACTATCGCCCAATCTGCTTGCTGTCTGTCGTCTACAAACTTTTCACTCGAGTCATCTTAAACAGGATTGACGGAACACTGGCCGAAGGACAGCCATGCGAGCAAGCAGGGTTTCGAAAAGGATTTAGAACGATGGACCACATTCACACGGTAGCAAGGCTCAAAGAAGTATCGCGAAAGTACAAAAGACCGCTCTGTCTCACCTTCATCGACTTAGAGAAGGCCTTTAATTCAATTGAAATAGAAGCAGTCATAGAAGCCCTTGGTAGTCAGGAGTCCCTACTCAATACATAAAGATTCTTCGTGAACTGTACAAAAATTTCACAACCAACATTTCACCATTCTACAACGATATTAACGTTGACGTCAAAAGAGGAGTTAGGCAAGGCGATGCCACCTCGCCAAAATTATTTACCGCTACCCTCCAGAACGTCATGCGAAAATTGGAATGGGATAATATGGGAGTGAACTCGATGTTCGGTAGTTACATCACCTTCGCTTTACTGATAATATCGTCCTTATAACATGAGACATTAGCCAAGCGAAACGTATGCTTGCGGACCTTGATAAAGCGTGTGGAAATTTCGGTCTTCGACTAAATCTAAAGAAAATGACGTTTATGAAGAACGGATTGGTGTTTGTCTGCCCCATTCACGCTCAACGGAACGAATATCTCCGAATGCTTTAGTTATGTATAGCTATATCGGGAAAGCAATATGATGAACGACTTAACTTCGGAGCTGAGCATGAAGAAACGAGCGCCTTGGGGAGCTTTCAAGAGCATCGAGGATGTGGTGAAGAGAGCAAAGAACACCCAACTCCATGCCCACCTTTTCGACTCAACGGTTCTTCCTGCCCTAACGTATGCGTCAGAAACCTGGTCGCTGCGCAAGCTGGTTGAAAGATCACTCAGCGTTATCGAACGCGTATTCGAAAGGACGATGCTAGGAGTATCCCGTTTCACACAAGTAAAGGGAAGGATCCGGAGCTCCGACCTGCGTCAACGATCAAAAATCAATGATGCCTTTCAATGCGCCAAACCTTCGAAGCTAAGGTGGGGCGAACACGTAATGTGTATGAATGATAACCGATGGACAAGAGCCGTTAGTGACTGGATTCCTCGGAATGTCAAGCGTACTGCTGGAAGACCACCGATTCTATGGTCAGAGTTTTTCACGAAAAGCCTAGAAGGAAGATATGGTACTCGACGAGTTCCTAAAGCGAGCAGAACCCACTGTGCTACTCTTGCACGCGCCAGGGGAAAATGGAGGATTTACTGGCGCCCCCTCGAGTCATTCGACGATCAACGGGACTACAGGTGATACAGGTGACAGGTGATATGTACAAGATTCTAAGTCAAGATCGGAAAACGGCAAAAATGTTTTTTCTGCCACCTAGGCAAGTATAAGCTTTCTCCAGTGATTTACTGACCTCTACGAATAAATAAACAAAATAATATGTATGTTGCATACATAAGGAACTCTTGTCACTTAGTGTTTCTTTTTATCTTTCATTGCAACTTAGACCCAATTCCTTAGACCAACCGAGAGCTGTTATTTTTTCGAGGCTCGTGATCGAACTAGTGAAGTAATTCTTTCGAACCTTATATTCCAACGAAGTTGTGTTTTTAAATACTACTGCCATTGAAAGCTTCGAATGTTCACACGTGTGGAACTGCGACGTTAGGCGTCTAGAACAAAAGGAGCCACTGAAGTTGCAAATAGTCCCGACATTTTTGCCCAGTATAGCATAGTTAAGAGCCAGTTAGTGCCAAAATTGCCAAGATCTGAGAGTAGACCTAAGGCATTTAACCATAAGGCCGACGAATGCCTGCCGTGAAGCAGTGTATAATAACCTGGAAGGGGCGGCATTCTTGGGATTCTGGTCTAACTACACACCTACAAGTGCTGGTCGAATTTAAAATCATAAAATACGAGACCATTAAAGTATTCAAATAAGTTATTCACTCTCATATGGATGGCACAACTCGAACTGCTAACAGCAAGCGTAGGAGATTCTCCTTCTCATAGGAGGCTGCATAAATGATTTGTTATTCTTGTCTTTCTTTTTTATAGCCTTTTTTCCGCGAATCCTTAAACGATCAACGTTTCTGATTTTGTTTTCATTGTTCGTCAGAGTACTTTTTTAGCCCAGCAAAGAAAAGTGTGCAATAGACACCAATGCAGCTAATGGTGTTATCACCATTGCTTGTAAGTGCAACGACCCACTGTGTAATTACGGATTTGAGGTCCTGGTGAGTAGTGAAGATACTGCACAAAAACAGTATTTAACTCATAAAAAATTAAAGTGCACCGTTCAGTCGTCTAAATACAAAGTCCACTATTTCGCGCCCAGTGTTTAGAGGGACTTTAGATTGAAGTCATTTCATATACAATCTTCGGGAAGTGGAATCACTTAAACACACTAGTTAGGCTGGCACATCTTGAAGTAACTTCCACGACCGACTTTCTATTATCCTCGGCATTGATCAAGTAATTCTTCGTATTCTTGTTGTTGCTCAACAGGAATACGAAGAACACCTTTAGTATTCAGGATCGACTTTCTATTAACCTCGGCATTGAATTATGAATTCGTCGTTTTCTCTCTTAGCAATCGCGAGGTTGTTAAAACGTTTACTTCCATACAATAAGACACATACAACACAATCGTAGCTGACGTTTCGGCAGAATCGCCTTCTTCAGAGCCTGGAAGGGTACACCAATACGCAACTTACTAGGTCAAACACTTCAACAGCACAAACAGAAAGATGAAAATCTGAGCGGTAACTACAAGATCTACGGCTTCTCGAAAAAACCCACCGCTTTTTCATCTGTCTTCCACCGAGGAAAAACAGCCGCTCAGAGTCGCATATGGCTGACGACTGCAGCACCCCCAATCAACGATCGATACGAAGGTAAGGGGCGAGATCCTGCGTAATCTCGGGGCATTCCTCCCTGCTATTCATTGTAGGATTTTTGGCATTTATACGCATACGCATACGCATAAATGCATACGCATTTTATACGCATAAGAAGCCGTAGATCTTGTAGTTACCGCTCAGATTTTCATCTTTCTGTTTGTGCTGTTGAAGTGTTTGACCTAGTATGTTGCGTATTAGTGTACCCTTCCAGGCTCTGAAGAAGGCGATTCTGCCGAAACGTCAGCTACAATTGCGGTGTATGTGTGTTATTGCATGGAAGTAAACGTATGCTGTTTAACAACCTCGCGATTGCTAAGAGAGAAAACGACGAACACTAGTTAGGTTTTTCAATTGTAATAGGCAGAAAATGAAAAGCAAAAAATTCTGATTTCAACTACAGCCTCAGCTTAACTGGGTTCGATGCCGATGTGGGCTCCCCAAATCAATCCCATTGACGGGTGATTGCTGATGGTAGTGATCGATAGAACTGGCTGAGAGGCAGACGAAACGAACGACCTGCATGGTGTCGTGGTGACCGCGTTAGCCCTCGGAAAGGGTAAAAGCGGATTGGTTCTCCACCGCAGACACCTGCGGTCCTGAGTTCTGCAAATTTCTCATTATCATTGTGGTTGTATTTCGCTTAATACCCTGCCGTAAAAATTGTGATAGGTAGAAAATAAAAGCTAAAATATTGCTTAGGTGTAAAAAATAGGTGACTTCTATTCGCGAATCACGAAAAGTCATGGAAGCATCCCATGATCCGAATTTCACAAGAACAGTGCTGTTCGCTGAACAACATCTTTTTCTTTTACGGAAGTCTTAAAAGACACGCTAAGGCTTATCCATTTCGCAGCTTACCGTTAGAGACTGCTTCATTGCTTGGAGTGCTCGATTTTTGGCGCTGACAAGTTCTTAGTTGCATTCGGAATGGAGATATCAGAGTCACTACTACTTAGCTCAATAGAATCTGCTTGGAGCTGGAACCAGGCCAGGAATTGCACGCACGAAAAACACCATCCAGGCACGATGAGGCTGCTAACTAATGGCGAACTCTACATCGTAACTAAGCACTCCCAATCGACATAACTTGAAAAGTGTCAATTTAAATGAAGACTTTTAGATACGACTCCATGTGATGTCCGTTATCAAATTTTCGGCATATTTGTCTCCTATACTGCGAGAAATTGATAGGGCACTGGAACAATCACATGACACTGATTTCAAGAAACAAGGCAGTGAGTGATAGTTTTAAACCTGTGATTAACAATCGTAGACTTTGGGTCATAGTTTTCTGAGTCTTTCTCATCTTCGCTTCGTTTGAAGCACATAAAGTTCTAAAGGATTGTAACAACAAAAAAGCAGATTGGAAGAAGCATTTATAACAGATAGTTAGTCTTGAAAGCTTTAGATTTGCGACTAATAAGTCTGATTAGGCATAACGTTCTATTACACAGTTCTACAGCGATCATTCAGCTAATCGTAGAATTCGATATGATTACTGTTGCTCCGGAAGAAACCGAGTTGCAAGGCGATGAATTTTCCTTTTCCCTGCTATCTCCAATGCCTAGAACTTTTTAACTTTGAGACAACCTGAGGACATCCTAGTAGAATTATCTCGGGTTCCTCGAAAAAAATTGCACATGATCAACTTTTAACAAATTGATGGAAGAGGAATGTAGAGAGCCAAGTTGTAGACGAAGCCATATGCAGAGTTAACCACCACTGTAAACGAGGGTTGCAAGAATTGGAGAAGTGCAACGACCAGCACTACGCATGAGGACGAGTTATGTAGGTGAAAAGGATAAAGCGAGTTGTCTAAGAATTTACATGAAAAGGTAAAATATTTTGCACATAAATACTAGAGAGTAGCCTGCATACCAGCTAATTCTATAAAGTGTTCCCGTTACTTTTCCCTGGTGGGACTAATTCATAGCAGATGAATAATTTTGACGTGCCCTTCCCTGGTCACCAAGTGTGTCACATTTGCAAATCGGAAACTCACATCCTGCCTTAATGAACTTGTAAGCCAAAAATAGAAAAGCATGGGAGAAGAAGTCTATTACTACTATCACCATCAGTAATCAAATCACCTGTAGTCCCGTTGATCGTCAAGTGACTCGAGCGGGCCCCAGTAAATTCTCCATTTTTCCCTGTCGCGTGCAAGAGTAGCCTAGTGGATTCTGATCGCTCTAGGGACTCGTCGAGCATTATATCTTTCTTCTAGGCTTTTCGTGAAGAACTATGACCATCGGGTCGGTGGTCTTCCTGCAGTACGCTTGACATCCGAGGAATCCAGTCACTAACGGCTCTTGCCCAACGGTTGTCATTCATACGCATCGCGAGTCCGGCCCACCTTGTCTTCGACCTTCTGGCGTACAGAAAGGCATTTTTGATTTTGGATCGTTGACATAGGTCGGATTTTCGGATCCCATCTCTCACTTGTGTGAAAAGAAATACTCCTATCATTGTCCTTTCGACTGTGCGTTCGATAACGCTGAGTGATCTTTCATCCTGCTTATGCAGCGACCAAGTTTCTGACGCACACGTTAGGGCAGGAAGTACCGTTAAGTCGAAAAGGTGGGCATGGAGTTGGGTGTTCTTTGCTCTCTTCACCACATACTCGATGCTTTCGAAAGCTTTCCAACCCGCACGTTTCTTTCTGCTCAGCTCTGGAGCTAAGTCGTTCTTTATATTGATTTCCTGATCTAGATAGACATAGCTGGACTATTCACAGATATCCGTTCTATTGAGCGTGAATGGAGCATAAAAAACCAGTCCTTTCATCATAAACATCGTTTTTGTGGGATTCATTCGAAGACCAATCTTTCCACAGGCTTTATCAAAGTCGAAAAGCATACATTCTGCCTGGATAATGTTTGGTGTTATAGGGACGATGTCATCAGCAAGGCAAAGATGATGTAACTGCCGACGATCGATTTGAACTTTCATATTATTCCATTCCAATGTTCGCATCCACGGATCTCCTTCCTACCACGGATCTCCCTCATATGAGGGATCTCGAGCCGGCTAGTGGCAAGGCTACGTGCGCGTCTCCAGGTGGCGGATAGGCGGTTAATCGCAGACCAAAAGCGACCTTTGCTTCCATGAGACGCAGGTCGATAACGCTGAGTGATCTTTCATCCTGCTTATGCAGCGACCAAGTTTCTGACGCACACGTTAGGGCAGGAAGTACCGTTAAGTCGAAAAGGTGGGCATGGAGTTGGGTGTTCTTTGCTCTCTTCACCACATACTCGATGCTTTCGAAAGCTTTCCAACCCGCACGTTTCTTTCTGCTCAGCTCTGGAGCTAAGTCGTTCTTTATATTGATTTCCTGATCTAGATAGACATAGCTGGACTATTCACAGATATCCGTTCTATTGAGCGTGAATGGAGCATAAAAAACCAGTCCTTTCATCATAAACATCGTTTTTGTGGGATTCATTCGAAGACCAATCTTTCCACAGGCTTTATCAAAGTCGAAAAGCATACATTCTGCCTGGATAATGTTTGGTGTTATAGGGACGATGTCATCAGCAAGGCAAAGATGATGTAACTGCCGACGATCGATTTGAACTTTCATATTATTCCATTCCAATGTTCGCATCCACGGATCTCCTTCCTACCACGGATCTCCCTCATATGAGGGATCTCGAGCCGGCTAGTGGCAGGGCTACGTGCGCGTCTCCAGGTGGCGGATAGGCGGTTAATCGCAGACCAAAAGCGACCTTTGCTTCCATGAGACGCAGGTGGATCCAGAGGATGGACGCCCTCTTTCTGCTGTGTCGATTTGGCACATACTTTTTGTGTTTGCTAAACGTACTAATGCATGTGTGTGTAAACGCGTACTCGCTTTATGCGAATTGTATTCTACGAGACAATTAGGCCAAAACCCTGCAATCAAGTGACAGGGAAGTATATGAGAGGCGGTAAGGAGTCGCCTCAACAAGTAAGCTCCATACCCACTATGGGAGAGCCTGGCAAGCTACCCGTGAGTACATCCCGCCTCACGTTCAGCGCCCAGCAAGCTATATATGGGCAACAAAATGCTAAACACAGTAAACAAAAAACGGGCCTTATTTCCCTGTTCCCGAAGGAGCACTCAATTTTGCAGCGTTTGGTAGGACGAGCACGGAGAAGCTGCTAAAATCTCAGGGCCAATGAAAGCTACCTGGAACAGGAACTATGGTGACGATCTGTACCTGCAGTGCACGTACACTTGCATCCGAGTACTCCATAGAAGGCTCATGCAAGCAAGAATGATAAGGTACGACGTCATCGGCCTGGCCGAGACGAGAAGACGCCACCCATTCAACGCCGTCTATGACACTGGCGAAGAACTGCTCCTCGGAACATGCGCCAGTAGAGGCGTCGGCGGGGTCGGCGTTTTCGTCAACACGAGTTTTTCCATGAACATCGATTCATTCGAACAGCTTGCAACCCAAACCGAACGTTTACGATTAAAAAGATGTGGATCAATACCAGCTTTGACAATCTTCGTCCTTCACGGGCCAACATCAAACTATGACGAAGAAGAAGTCGAAGCGTTCTACATGGACTTGGAGAGGTTCTACAGAGAAGACCATACATTCTTCAAGGTCATCATTGGAGATTTCAATGCCAAGATTGAACCAAGAAGATCGTCTGAGGAACGTCACATTGGAACTCACGGATTAGAATGGAACGAACAGGGTGAGCGGCTCTCTGAGTTTATCATGGCGACCAAAACCATCCATGGTAACTCGCAATTCCAGAAGCCTCACTGTCAACGATGGACGTGGGAATCTCCTAATGGAGAGTACCATAACGAAATAGACCACATCATAGTAAATAGGAAGTTTTGCCTAACCGATGTCGCTGTTGTCCCAAAATTTTACACGGGATCAGACCATCGCATTTATTCGAAATGAAAATTGTGAACGTGTCAGCTCTAACAAATACCTAATCATTTTTTCTTTCAGGAGTTGCCTTCTATTTAGCAACTGGTGTATTGGCGCTGTTTCTCATCGGGACATACCTCCTAGTGATCACGATTGGGGTGATCTTATGTTTAAACAGAAAGAAGTTCTAAACAACCTAAACGAATGGTTCTTTGCTTATTCAATGAGATTTCTTAATATGTAATGAAAACTGTAAGAGCAGCAGAACTGAAAAACATAAATTATTATGTAAAATTAAAACAGTAAGAATTTAGTTCTTAGATGAATTCTCAAAATAGGCAGTAAAGCAAAACAACAGCAGAAGTGCGGAGTAGTTGTCAACAAGGAAAAAAGCAATACGAAGCCACCCTATAGAATCTCTTTGCTTCCTGAGAAAGGTTGATGGCGAGAGATCGCTAATGGTGGGAACTGAACTACGGAAAAAGACTTTATAAGCACAAAGGTGGCTTTATTGAGTGAAAATCATCACCTGCACTTCAGCCACCAATCACGGTTCACGACTAACACTCAATACGGCGTAAAACGTTTGCTTTTGAATGAAACCAATGGACCATTCGGACATGCATGCATGCATTAGACACCATTCGTAGGCAATCGGGTGCATACTTGATCTATAAAATGAATTGAGAAAGCGTATCAACAAATCAAGTCAGTCTATCTGTTATTATGAATAAGTGGTGCCATTATTAGGTTGATGGAAAATAAATGAGCGTTTTTAACTATGAATGCGTTGTTTTCTTGTTCAGCAATCGCGAGGTTGTTTCACAGCAGGCATATACTTCCACAGAAAAACACACAATATACAATACAACAATAGCTGACGTTTCAGCAGTATCGCCTTCTTCAGAGCCGCTTTTTTTTACACGACTTCCAATGAGGAAGGTTAGAACAGTTGATTATAGTCGCATGTGGTTGATGACTGCGCCACCCTACATCAGAAATTGATATATAGATACGGGGCCAGGTCGCGTGTGACCTCTGGGCATTCCTCCCTGTTATTCATTGCCGAATTTTTGGCATTTATCCAAAAAGCCTCAAGGAGTTTGCGCGTTGGTGTCTTAGTCTCCTGTGCGAGGATATTGACTTTAAATTCAAAATCGTCTTCGCTATGCTTTTACATCTTATTCGTGCCTAGCGGAGTACTTTGTCTTGCTTTTCGCTTCCCATCTAGGTGTTCTTTTATACGGATACACAAGGGTCTGCCCGTTTCGCCAATATATTCATCTCCGCAATCCTTGCAAGAGATCAGGTATATCGTACCTGAACTCATACAATCATCGTCCTTGCCGCAGGGACAAATTACGCAATTTGCTGTCACAAAGACGGTCATACAAGCGGTTACGAACTAATTGACAACGAAGAGTGTTCGGTGGTATTTCAACTAGCGCTAGTTATTCCTCTAGACCTTCCCTTTGTAGGCATCGCTTTATAGCTATGCTTACTTCATCGCTAATAAAGGGCAACGTAAACGGGACTTTCTTTTGGCCAAGTGTTTTGTTTCGGCGCGTCGCTCTCCTTCTGAACTTATCTCGTGCGGTAACTAATTCGTAGCCGTTGGAGATGGCTATTTGCCGAGCCAAGTAGCGCAATTTTACCTTTAGTTCCCTGGTTGTGCACACAGAGGTGACTGTTCGAAACATATTTCTCACAAGCGGCCTCGTTGTGCGTGATGGGTGGGAAAAGAGGAAATGAACCAGGATGTTTTTGTTATTTGGTTTCGGTACCACTTTGTCATGTAACCGCTACCTGATAAGTTAATTTGAAAGTTAAGAAATGGAAGCCAGGTCTCCTTCGATTTCTCCCTGGTGAACTTGGTGCACTTTCACTGCTCGTTCAATAATTCAAAGCATTTGTTCGTCTCCTCCTGTATAGAGAAGACGACAAAACAATCGCCTTTATATCTGCAGTAGAGGAGCGGCCGGAGACCGAGAACGGGGCTTCCACTCTAGACATAAATGCAATGGCAAGGCTTGGTGCCAGTCGCTGCCCCATTACCAGCACCCTTTTTTAAACGTAGTATTTTCCAGACAATATGAAGACCGAGCAGTTTAGACACTCCTTTAAGAGAGTCATAAGCTGCTGAATAGACTTGGCAATGGGAAAGTGGTTGGCAGCAACACTTGCCATTGCGCTCATGTCTGGAATTTCGTTCTTGGCGTCTAAAGTTGCAAAGTTCTAAACTTGTAAAAAAAACTTTGGGCAAAATATTAAAAAACTGTTAGGAAAAATGAAATTAGGCTTTTTAATTATATTTATATATATAATAGTTTATAAAAGTTTTACAAGTTATTTATGTTTTTCTACGATTCTACATTTTCCATCTTTTGACATTAATCTTTTTGGACTCATCAGTTCTATAGATGCCAACGATGTCATTGCCATAATCTCTATGCTCAGCTTCTATTCCAAAAAGCCAAAATGCTTTCACTCATAAATCTCGCTCCTGTTGCGTCGTCCTTACACGGTCGAACGAACGACTTGCCTCAGGATTTGCTACTATCCTGGAGGAATCAGAGCCTCGAACAAATTTTCTTCTACCACACGGGAGCCGACGAATGCTGGTCCTAAAGACCTACGGACGCTCTTGCACGCCTTTCATGTCATGCTAGATAATGTAGCGCCTGACCACCAACTTAAAAGTATCAATGAGAATGAATGGGAGATGTCATATTCAAATAGTAACCAAAGCCAACACGACAACTTAACGGACTGATAGACAGGCTACAGTACAATCAAGGAAATGTATCAATGCTGAGACCCACACGGACTAGTCGTCAGAGATAATTTCAATAAAAAAAAGTTGTATATGTAAATTGTTATGTTAGATATTTTAATAAACCATCAAGTCTGCAGATTTTAACACATCTTAACTTGTTTCATTTACTCATAACCATTAGTAGTTGATAAAGCGTTCAGCGTTGAACAATCCCTGCGAAAAGTGTCATGTATTCGACTTGATGAAGCAATGTTAGAGATGACTAGATGCATACTTAGCCTATCATGCGATTTTTAGTGCCTAACAGATGTATAATGTCAATGGTGCTATCCTACCAGTTGATGCTGGTAACAGTATGCCGTTCCTGAAAGGATGGATACTTTGGGGAACCCGGTGGTCGAGAACAAACCAACGACTACGTATTTATTGCAAGCAACCTCTAACCGCGACTTTTAACTTAACTTTGACAGTAATCTGCATAGAATGAATATGTTGCACCTGTATCAAATAGATTATATGAGAGGCATTGTGAAAAAATACGTCGAGTGGTGGTTTGCTCTGCTTTTTTGTTTTCTTCTTCTTTTGCCGAAATAATCTCATTAAAAGATTTCAACTGTCTGCACCGATTTCATGCCATTCCATAAAATTGGAATCTATGTAGTCGATAAGCGCTTTCACATCATGTGGAACGCACATGAACTTCCAATGTCTGGTATAATGTGAGTCCGTCGACGTTTCGAAATTGTTCAGTGAAAGCTGACCTAACAGGGAGAACATGGAAAGGAGTTTTAATAAGCTAATAAGACAAAAGCGGATGCAGATGTATCACATGTATCACCTGTAGTCCCGTTGATCGTCGAGTGACTCGAGCGGGCGCCACTAAATCCTCCATTTTTCCCTGTCGCGTGCAAGAGTAGCCCAGTGGGTTCTGCTAGCCCTAGGGACTCGTCGAACATTATATCTTTCTTCTATGCTCTTCGTGAAGAACTCTGACCATCGGGTCGGTGGCCCTCCTGCAGAACGTTTGACATCCCGAGGAATCCAGTCACTAACAGCCCTAGTCCATCGGTTATCATTCATACGCATTACGTATCCGGCTCACCTTATCTTCGACTGTTTGGCGTATAGAACGGCATCTTTGATTTTCGATCGTTGACGTAGGTCGGAGCTTCGGATCCCATCCCTTACTTGTGTGAAACGGGATACTCCTAGCATCGTCCTTTCGACTGCGCGTTCGATAACGCTGAGTGATCTTTTATCCTGCTTACGTAGCGACCAGGTTTCTGACGCATACGTTAGGGCTGGAATAACCGTTGAGCAGAAAAGGTGGGCATGGAGTCGGGTGTTCTTTGGTCTCCTCGCTACATCCTCGATGCTCTTGAAAGCTCCCCAAACCGCTCGTTTCCTTCTGCTCAGCTCTGGAGTTCAGTCGTTAACCACATTGATTTCCCGACATAGATAGACATAACTGGAGCATTCAGAGATATTCGTTCCATTGAGCATGAATGGGGCAGAGAAACCAATCCGTTCTTCATGAACATCGTTTTCTTGAGCCTTAGTCGAAGACCAATCTTTCCACACGCATAATCAAAGTCTGCAAGCATGCGTTCCGCTTGGCTAATGTCTGGTGTTATAAGAACGATATCATCAGCAAAGCGAAGGTGGTGTATCTGCCGACCATCGATTTTCACTCCCATATTATCCCATTCCAATGTTCGCATGACGTTCTGAAGGGTGGAGGTAAATAATTTTAGCGAGATTGTGTCGCCTTGCCTAACTCCTCTTTGCGCAGCAGAAACAGGGAGTCCATCCCCTGGATCCACCTGCGTCTCAGGGAAGCAAAGGTCGCTTTTGGTCCGCGATTAACCCCCTATCCGCCACCTGGGGACGCGCCACGTTGCCTCGCGACTGACCGGCTCGAGATCCCTCATATGAGGGAGATCCGTGGACATGCATTAGTACGTTTAGCAAATATAGAAAGTATGTGCCAAATCGGCGCAACAAAAACAAGGAGTCCATCCCTGGATCCACCTGCGTCTCAGGGAAGCGAAGGTCGCTTTTGGTCCGCGATTAACCCACTATCCGCCACCTGGGGACGCGCCACGTAGCCTCGAGACTGACCGGCTCGAGATCCCTCACATGAGGGAGATCCGTGGATGCAGATGTATAATAAAAAAAAATTCGTAATTGTTTTTTTAAACGAGTCTTGTTTATCGCGTGCCTTCTGGATAGGTGACGAGTGCAAGTACCCTGAGGCATGCGCCGTGCATTCGATCTCATTAAGCATCGTTTGGAGGTGAATGTACATCTGGCCTTTACACTGATTCGTGCTTACCGATGTATCGAGCCAGTACTGCTATCCTCCCAGACAAGTTTGGTACCAGTTGTAGGAATAGTCCACAGTGTTTGCTTCTTAAAGAAAGAGAGCGTTATGATGGGTTTTTCATGTAACAAGAACGGACATAAGATATCTTGAGCTTCTCTGAGTATCTGAGCTCTGAGTATATAAGAATTCCATATAAAGGTTACTGATAGAGATGTAGTGACCCTGTTCAAACAACATTTGTGGCAGATGGACAGACATAGTCGGTGGTTATTTAAACACCCGTTCATCACATAATATTGTCACCGTTACCTCACTAACAGCTACCGTATCTCCATGCAGTTATAATTAACTAATTGATTTATCTAGAAACCAGTCTGCTAGATTGGTATCAGGCTGGCTCGTAGATAAAATTTGCTTTTAATCGCTTTTGTTTTCCAAATCTTCTGATAAATGACCAATTACATGAATGGGTTTCAATGCGTATGGTGTGAAAATAGTGACTGCTTTGAACTTTTTTTTTGCAATAATGAGTCTTAAACTCTAAACTCTAAACGACATATCTCACATCATCCTCTAGTGAATCCAAACTTTTAGTAAATTTTGTTAAGTAGGAAGAAAATCATTGAGATCTGAAAAATTTTACCTACAGCTTACAGCGTAGAAATCGGCAGTCATACTAGAAGGATTCACTTTTGCAGTGCATGTCTAACAATATAAATAAAATCTTATGAACAACATTTCTGGGATGTTTACTTTTCATTTGTTGCCTACTAAAATTTTCACGTCAGGGCATTATGCGAAATACAACCACGATGATGCCGAGATATTTTCATAACTCCGGACCTTAGGCGTCTGCGGTGAGGAACGAACGAGCTATTACGCTTCCCGGGTGATAACGCTTTCACTACTGCACCATTCGGATCCTTCGTTTTGCCTGTCTCTCAACTAGTTTCCCGAGAAGAGTAATAGCGGCTTCGTTCCCCACCGCAGGCACCTGCGGTCCGGAGTTTTGCAAATATCTCGACATTTCTGCAGTTGAATCATTCAAGTGCATATTGCCCGTCGTTTGCATAAATACTTCTAGGTCTCTAACTTAAATGCTCTTATTCGCTATTCTGTTATTTCTCCTTGCTCAGAACGTCATCACATTCTTCACAAAAAGGTTTATTCAACCATTAAGGTAAGCAAGCATTAAGAAACTCCCAGTGAAATTAAGTTGATTCTAACAATATATTCAGAATATTTATCATTGGCAGACAAGTTGAATAATTTTGCACCATTCAGAAATTCCCATAATCTGCTCGGATCACGTTCGCTATTGCCAATTTGTGACCAATTTCTGTGATACTCCTCGTATGTTCTTTCATTTCCTTGATGAATTTGAAGAAAGATAGCATTGTGACGTCATCGCGTAAAGTTGTAAATAGAAAAATGCTTTTTCTAAATGAAAAAACCGCTTTGTAAAGCCCATTCGTTCTTCAGAATAGCCACTAACGCAAAACCAATATTGAACAACACATATATAATGGGATTTTTCTGGGAAATCGTTCTAAAAATACGAGCAGATTTAGAGCCAGTTACCACAGATCATTTCGAAAGAAGAAATTGCCTTTAGTTAAGTGCTAGATATCCAACCAATTTAGATATTCAATTTAAAATTTGCACCATTCATTAGGATTCGTCAAGACAAATCATTCAAATATTTAAGTGAGCAAAGCAAACATGAGTGAGTAAACAAAAGAACAAATGTATTTCTAAAGAGCATGGAGCAATAATGAAAAGAGACTGTCCATTCACTTGTAAGCTTTGCGACCCCGATGTGATCGAGATGGGGACTCTGAAAGACGAAAGAATTCAACCAGTCAGTGAAATCTTGCGACATCCACCTAAAATCCTAGAAAGAGAAAGATCGAACTCAACTACTGCTGATAGTATTCTCTGTGATAAAAACAAAGGTGCGTTGCGCAATAATAAACGGCATGTAAGTGTTATAGATAAGGAATACTCCAATAACTGACTTCAGATCCACTAACCACAAATTCCGTCACCCTTTAAAAAATCGTCTCAAGTAACCTACACAGTGTTGAATGATTTGGGAAATCGTTGATCTAATGAGTGGAATGTGAAGGACTTCATCAGAAGAACAGTAGAAAGACCTAGGATTTGCTGGATTTGCAATCTACTAAGAAGAATATTCAAGGTGTTCCAAAGATTTCTTAAAGCAAACTACTACGGACCCAGTTTATCTTAGTTCTCCGCTACTAGCACTAGTATAATAATATTTTTTTTCAACTTAAGAACACTTAAAAATCGAATCCGAAGAAACCGGTGGACCGATAACAACCAATTCTTTAGGTGGAAAATGCGTAGTTCCAGCTGAAAAAAGGCTCACACTTTCATCGACTTCAATGGACAACAAGAAGAGTAAAGGTATTCAAGAGATTAATTCATGAAGGACTTTCTCATTTATCGATATTTTTATCTAAAATAGTCTTCGCCTGTAAATTACGGTAGCTTGTCATGCCTTAACTGTGATGTCAACTCCGATTTGTAATCAGTAGTGAACCACTTGAGATCAATCTCTAGGCCAGGCAGCCTGAAATGCTGAATTAAACAATGTAGGAAAATCTTATGAGCTCAAGCTGAACGTTGTTCTGCTGATGTAAAGCATGAAGACTTTATCAATAGTGCAACCAGTAGTGTAGGTTCACGGTTTTTGTGGCTCACACAGAAAACACGAATTAATCGTTAAATCGACATCGAACCATCACTCAAGTTGTTTCTAGAAATTTGATTTATTGCGGGCTCAGCCATCTTGCAAATGCTAATCCACATTTAAAAGCACAACAGGGAAGACAAGGAGCACCTCTCCTGAGCTCACGCTCGCCCGAACTTAGGCACATTGCTATCCTTGTTTGAAAATTATTACATAGCTATTTTCTTCTCTAATATATTATCTGTGAGAGAAACAGGAAATATCCTCTCGATAACAGCGCAGTGTTTACGAATTCTGTTTTTTTGATAGAAAATTTGAACGTTATAACCTCTTTAGGAAACCGCTCTTATGCACTCAAGAACACGTCGACAACCCACATTTCCAGAAGCTTAACTGCGACAGCTGGGGCTTTAAATGTGCTCGGGTGAACGAAAGCTTAAAAACTAAAGGCTCAAAAAAGCCTATTTTTGCGAGCAATTTGTTATTTCCAGAAAAACAAAATATTAAAAAAACTTTTTCTTGTTCAGCAATCGCGAGGTTGCTATACAGCATAAATTTACTTCCATAGCTGTTCTAACCTTCCTCATTAGAAGTCATGTAAAAAAGCGGCTCTGAAGAAGGCGATACTGCCGAAACGTCAGCTACTGTTGTGTTGTATTGTATTGTGTGTTTTTCTATGAAAGTAAATGTATGCTGTATAACAACCTCGCGATTGCTCAACGAGAAAACTACGCATTCATATTTCAATGCCGAGGTTAACAGAAAGTCGAACCTGAAAACTTTTTCTTTTTATAACAAAAGAATAAGTCTTTTTAGATTGCCAAGCTAACACTTTGTCACCTTTAGAGCAGAATTGATCACAGTCGATAGTCCAAAGGTGGTCGTCCTCGCGACGTGCGCCTTCTAGTCATGTCAAACCGAATCCGTTAGAATTTACCACTGCTCGAAGAAAGTACCCCTATAGGCGTACGCTTTTATGCCGTTGTTGATCTATAGCCATTGAATACAATTTGCTGATCGCCTTTTATCAGCACCATCACTAAAGAATGTTATTGCCAGGACGGCAATGACTTCTAGAACTTACCTGCTCTTAGCTGAAAACTGTCCGGGTGAAATGGTCGAACTCATTCTCAGACTTTGAGATTATGCTTCAAAGATGAATTTTCAAAAATATTGCAGTGTTGCCTAAATTCGACTTCTGCTCGAGAATTTGCGTCTTTGTTATGGATGCCATTGAATCCTGGTTGGAAGTAAGCTCTCCCGAATTCTGAAATAACCGTGCTAGGATGCTCCAGCTTGGATTAGAGAGAGTCACCTTGCCCCATAGAAAACCGGCACCAATTTTGAGGCCTTATGGGAACGGAGCGAGGTTGAGGCGACACCTGGGCAAGCTTTGTTGTCTCTCCGTGTAGTGGACGGAATCACTATTACTGCACCACCTCCAACTCACTCCGACAAGTAAACGTAATTACAACTGATTAGACAGTTTTATATCAAATACTTTTAGTCTTATTTTAGCACGCATCATTAATCTGAAATATCTTACCTCAGAAGAAAGCATATCTAATCCGCCTGAATACCACTTTCGAGTTTTTAATCGATGAAGTCTTTGAAGGTAGTTTCGGCCTTGACTAGGCTTCTGAAAAACAGTTAGCTGTCGAGATGCTAGAGGAAGAGGTAGTCGATAAGCCATAGTTGGAGCGACTATAATAAGTGGTGCAGCTGGAGCTCGTGTCACAGCTCGTTCAAGTTTTGCAATGGCGATTGTGCAGCGTGTTGCTACGTGTTTTCGTCGAGGACTGGTTCAATTCTCTTGACCAATGTCGGGACACGCGTTGTATTTTTTTTTGTGCATTTCATCGCTCTCCTCGACATAACCCTTCGCCGTAATCGTTTAATCAGAACTCATAAAACTGTATTCCACTAAAGCGGCGGTGGGCCACCAAACGGTCAGCACAGCTTTCATTCTGTGATATTTTGGTTTTGAGAAATGCCGCAGAGCCTTGTAACAGTGCAAACACTCAGACAGTCATCGCCAGTTACCATAGTGGATCCGCTTCTTAGCGTTCATTACAACGCGCCCAAGAAATGGGCCTTTCTGATTGCGCAGTAAAGTGTCAGCGATGCATCAAAATGGCAGTTTCTTCGACTGTCATTCAATTCGCGCATCGCCCCTTGGTCGAAGTTTTTCCATTGTTTAGTTCACCTAAGATGAGCTAAAATAGTTGAAATTTCTATGCAGAGTCCTTTAGCAAGTTTTCGAACAGATCATTAGAAGAGTTTTTCGCCGATTTGCTTCTACCAAGGCCTTCATTTCATCGTCACCAGTGGAAAATTGCCATCTTCGATCTCTGTAACTTCGAGGTCGAACTCTGTGCAAAGCAATTTTTGAAACTAAAGCCGGAATGCCTATTCGTTTATACTTCCCAGTCCCCATACCTCGTTAATGTCTCTAGCCGATTGCGCGGCGTAAATCCCAGTGTGAATTCATGAAAGAAAATTTGCCTGGATGCTTTGATTTTGACATTTCGATTTCTGACTCCCACAAAATCTGGTAAGAGTACAATTTGAAATTTGCTGTTTGAGGACTTTTTTTGGACTTTCTATTGCCGGCTGTCATTGGATTCTGATCTAGCCACTTGCCTATATTAACGTCGTCACTGCCACTGCGCTACTCGCCCTATATATATACACAGTTATTTATAAAAAGGCACGGGTGGCACAGTGGTTGGAGGCGCCACTGCGACACACACGTGGACGTGGAATCGATTCCCGCGCCCATGGCTCACCAAGCCTTCCATCACTCCGAGATCGGCAAATTGGTACCAGACTTGTCTGGGAGAATAGCAGCAGCACTGGCTCGATACATTGGTAGGCTACCGCGAGTCATTGTAAAAGCCAGATATGCATCCAATCACCTTCAACGTACTTAAGTCAAATGCATGGCGCATCCCTCGCGATCAACGCCGAGAGCTTTATCCTTTATCCTCTATAATCATTTATGCAAATTTGCATTAATTAACTGAAGGAAAGGCAATTTTTTATTGCAGTGTTAGAACTATAGAAGTGGCGTAGAGAAGAAAAGGTTCAGTACCAGCGTTAATACCCTCGAATGCAAGAGCGTTGACACAGATGAAGATTGAAAAATTTTCAGCGTTTTGAAGAACAAACCATCCAGGCCACCAAATTCAAATGGACCACTTATCGGGTATTTAAAAAACAGAAAAAAATCGATGACACTAACAAGTACGGTATGTGAGGCCCAAAAACGTAGTGGTCACCGTGATGTAGTCAAGCACAGCTTGAATAGACATTTGCAGATCGAGAACAGAATAATGACTTCCACCAAAAAGTCCACAGTCTTCTCATCAACTGAATCCTATGAAGTTCAAAAATTGAAGCACGAGAAGGTGATGAATTCAAGAGTAATTTCTATAGCGCTGATAGAATTCATGCTCTGCTGATCGCTGCCAATAGATGTCGGATACTCTACTATGTTTATTTGACGAGGTGGCGAAAATGAATCACTACAGTTGAGTTCTCCGCCACGAATTCGATGGCCAGCCATCAAAAGCCCAGAAAGTATTTTTAATAGCGTTATCTTTTCAAATGACTACCACAATTCTGCTTTTCAGAGTACTGCATCTAAAGTTAAGTCCGCCAGTGGTTCATATGAAGGAATTTCAACTAAAGGTGAGTTCTAAATGTGTTATCTTTGAAGGAATGATTGTTGATAGCAGTGATCAATACAACTAGCTGAGAGAAAGGCGAAACAAAAAAACTGCTTGGAGTGGTGGTGAACGTGCTAGACCCCGAAAAGGGCAATAGTGTGTTCGTTCTCCACCGCATACACCTGCGGTCCGGAGTTCTGCAAATATCTCAGTACCATTGTGGTTGTATTTCGCATAATCCCCTGCCATAAAAAATTGTAGTGGGCAGCAAATGAAAAAGTTAATGCTTCATTATCTTTTTTGTAGGAGACGGATAGCACAGTGTCAGTGGTGTCCGTCATTAAGAGCATTGTCCTAGTTCGATTCCGCACCTAGCCAACCAAGCCTTTCATCCCTCCGAGGTCGGGAAATTGGTGCCGCGCTTGTCTGGGAAAAAACCATTCTCTGCAATCCAACTGGGAATGCTCCAGCCCGGCTATCTTAGCACTCGAGGGAGAATTGCTTGACCAGCATTCTACGACACTCAAGATGAGATAGAAATCCTCAAGTAGCAATCGAAGCCACACGTAAAGGTGGTAGGTCTTCATGGACAATGGACGCGAAAAAGCGAATAGAATGTGAGAAGTGTTGGGATCTGCACAGCGGGTTATATAAAAAATAAAATAAAATAAAATTGTTTTTTCAACTTCAATCAATATTATTTAATAACAAATGAGTTGGCCGAATACTGTAAGAAGTTTCACTTTATCCCAGCAGTTAGGGCCATCCATGCAGGTTCACAAATTTAAACGCCTTCTTGAGTGAGTCATGCATAAATTTTAAAATAGAAATTCATCTTGAAGGAGTTCACTATCATCAACATAAAGAGAGGAGTCCAACAAAGCGATATCACGTGCTAAAACATTTAAATGTTTTTTTTTTCTCGACAAAACCAGTAAGAAAAATTGAACGAGGGGCTGCGGGAGTGAGGAATTCTTTGATTAGTGGCTACACCATCTTCGCTTTACTGATGATATCCTTCTCACGAAATCTGGACACAGAAAGAATTAATTCTGGCTAATATCGATTGCCGTTCATCAATTTCCCATCAACTGAACCTCCAGAAGACGAATTCCAGGATAAATGAATTTCTTCGTGATGTCCCACACACATGTGCAACGAATATTTCTGGATATTAAAATTATGCCCACCTTTTCGACTCAACGGTTCTTCCTGCCCTAACGTATGCGTCAGAAACTTGGTCGCTACGTAAGCAGGATGAAAGATCACTCAGCGTTATCGAACGCGCAGTCGAAAGGACGATGCTAGGAGTATCCCGTTTCACACAAGTAAGGGATGGGATCCGAAGCTCCGACCTACGCCAACGATCGAAAATCAAAGATGCCGTTCTATACGCCAAACAGTCGAAGATAAAGTGGGCCGGACACGTAATGCGTATGAATGATAACCGATGGACAAGGGCTGTTAGTGACTGGATTCCTCGCGATGTCAAACGTACTGCAGGAAGACCACCGACCCGATGGTCAGAGTTCTTCACGAAAAGCCTAGAAGAAAGATATGATGCTCGACGAGTCCTTAAAGCGAGGAGAACCCACTGGGCTACTCTTGCCCGCGATAGAGAAAAATGGAGGATTTACTGGCGCCCGCTCGAGTCACTCGACGATCAACGGGACTATAGGTGATGCAGGTGATACAGGTGATTAAAATTATGTTTATTTCGACCAAGAAGTCAATTTGATGTGGGAGACCTACCTAATCAGTTATGAAAGAAATATGAGCGACTTTAGAAGATTAAAAGAGCATCGAGAATGTGGAAAAAAACGGGTAAAAGACGATCAGGTTCGTAGCCACTTCTTCAATACCACGTCTATCCTTTTTGTAAGGCTTATCTCTGATAATTCTTTACATCCATAGCCTTTGCAATTTTACCATTAACCAAAAATCCTTTACCATTATGCTATTCTAACAACTCCATAACTGTATCCATGTCATGGAATCAGCTAAGATGGACTTTCTACTTATGCTTTTATGTATAAGCGAAACAGTTTAGCTAATTCCTCGTCATATCATCGAATCTAGCACTGTTTTGGGTTTAATAGACGAAGAGATTTATGATGCAGTTGTAAGATTACAATGTTTCGAAAATACCATATCTTATAGTACAACAGCTTATAAGTGATATAACATTGATTGATGATGACCCTATTGGGATTTGCGATAATCAAAACTATGGTTTAACACTTAAGCAGCACGTTTTCAAGAATGCGAAGAATCTTGTGGCCTCAGCAAAATGTCCATTGGAACGGCAGATTGCTCGTAAAGCAAAATTTCTAAAGTTTTCGTCACCTGGCTCCTCGAAATAGCTCTGTTATTTCGGTATTCCATGACGCTCTCATTTGACTGCTGGTGACTGCCAATTCCTTTTAACGCTTCATTCTAGCTGGGATTCCGGATGGAATTGTCGAACTTGTTTTCAGCCTAATACCGGCTGCTGAGAGATCAATTCCCACTGTACGGCACAGTTCGTCACCCAGTCACATCCTAATCACAATGATATTACTGAAAGGATTATGAGCAAACTTAGAAAGTATTGTCCAAGATACAACTGCATTGAAGTTTAAGAACTCATTGTCCAAAAAGCAAAACTAATTATTGCTCTCAGGCAAATGTTCTATAAACTGAACTTTTTGTTGTTATTATTACATAATCAGCTATTACAAACACTTTGCTGATCCCAATACCTCTTGTAATCGGTTCCTTTTTCTTGCATTCATTGTCCACAAAGGTCTTGGAAGATTTCACGTGCTGCCTCGGCTGCTGCGTGAGGATTGTCCCCTTCTTTATGAGTGCCGCTGAATGCTGGTCGAGAGCATTTCGAAGTGCTTTGCAGCTTATGGGTCGCCATTTCAGGATTTCTCGCACCCACATACTTTCTACGACAACTGTCATTCACTACAGCTATAAAAATCGAAAGAGATTTGTATATCTCTGGTACGAATATGTGTAGAGTACATGCATATTACTGAAATATACACATTTTTTGGCATTTCTCAGTGCAGAATAGAGCATACCCAAGCAAAGCCAAACACAACATCTCTGTTCTACAAGCTATCTACAAGCTCATATAAGATTCGCTTATCGAGGATATAGTTATAAGTATTTCGAAACCGACTTTCCTTTAACCTCGGTGTGACTAATCAACATGTATTCTTTCTTTGATGAGCTTCGGTTGTCCTCGAATGAGGCACACTCATTCGGTGATATAATATATAACAGGCGTGGACCATCGACTCGGATCATCGGCTCTGATAAAGACGACGTCGAAACGTTAGCCGAAAATAAATATGCTTATCAGCCTCGTGCAAGATCATCAAAGAAAGAATACATATTGATTAGTCACACTGAGGCTAAAGGAAAGTTGGTTTCGAAATATTAATATGCTTTATACTAGCTAATAATAACACCGACTTCTGCACGATGTACGCAATGATGTGTGTCTGAAGGAAAAACAAGTTGCTATCAACAGACATCATTATATCCACCATCAGCATCGTGTATAAAAGAGCATCACTTAATGAGTGTGCCTCATTCGAGGAGATGAACCGCTGAGGAAGGCCTAACTCGACACGAAGGCGAAGCCGCCACATCGAGACGAATAACAAACGTGGACCATCGACTCGAATCATCGGCTCTGATAAAGACGTCGAAACGTTAGCCGATAATAAATATTGTTATCAACCTCGTGTAAGCTCATCAAAGAAAGAGTACATATTAAAAAAATAAACAGCATTTATCCAGCTTTGTTAATGAACTTCAAAACAAAAATTAGAAACAAGTGTTTCCACATCGATCCGTTTAGTCGACTGCTTCGACACCATGCCTGAGTGCTCAAGACACAGTGATCTATGCCATTACACCAAGTACAAGAATCTGATGAGCGAACACTGTGCTAAAGCTTGGAAATTCTGTCAGCCAAACCGTAAAGATCGAAATAAAAAGTGAGATGTTCGAAATAAACACTTCGACTTATCATTTTGGCGTGTTTCATTTATTTCGCTCCTGTTTCTCCACTGTTTCAGTTGTCCGCAATTCGTCAAGGGCGGTTTCTATGATGATGAGACGCCCACCAATGAGGAAAGAAAGCATTCCTGCTGTGATTCCTACAAGCTCTGTTAACTCGCAAACTTTTTTTTTACTGCATGTTAATTAAAATGTTCACATTTATTCACTCTATCGCAGCTCTCTCTCCATTAAAAACTTTTCTTGTTGCCATTTTTTTCATGTGATGTCCGCCTGAATAAACTAAATAAAAGTTTTTCACATGACATTATGTGCTCAACATCAGTTATGTAAATGAAAGTATCCTGGAAGAAGAATCTTCTCAACACGTATTTTTTCCATGATGAGCTTACACGAGGTTAATAATAATATTTATTATCGGCTAACGTTTCGACGTCTTCGTCTTCATCAGAGCCGATGATCCGAGTCGATGGTCCAGGCTTTTCTTTCGTCTCGATGTGGCGGCTTCGCCTTCGTGTCGAGTCAGGTCTTCTTCAGCTCTCCGTCTCCTCGAATGAGGCACACTCATCCAGTGGTGCCCTTTTATACACGATGCTGATGGTGAATATATTTATATTATATATATATAATATGAATATATGGTGAATATATTTATATATGGTGAATATATTATAATATATTCACCATCAGCATCGTGTATAAAAGGGCACCACTGGATGAGTGTGCCTCATTCGAGGAGACGGAGAGCTGAAGAAGACCTGACTCGACACGAAGGCGAAGCCGCCACATCGAGACGAAAGAAAAGCCTGGACCATCGACTCGGATCATCGGCTCTGATGAAGACGAAGACGTCGAAACGTTAGCCGATAATAAATATTATTATTAACCTCGTGTAAGCTCATCATGGAAAAAATACGTATTGATTAAGCACACCGAGGCTCAAGGAAAGTCGGTTTCGAAGCATTAATCTTCTCAACAGTTAGTGTTTCCTTCATAAGTAACCATAAGTTCGATAATACAGGATTAAGGGGTGGGCAGAGCTCTGGTAGTGATGTCCACCATTACTAGCACAACCAGCATTGTGTTGGCTCGACCTTAACCCCTCCTGCCACTCCACTGACCGCCTCACACCGGCTCACCAGGTCTCCCATACCTCTGGAATTTTAGAGCTGGTATCAGAATTAGCCATGAAAAGCTCACCGTCTGCAAGCGAGGTGGGAAGCTCTGGCTATGCTATCACAGAACTGCAAAGAGAATCGGCTCATCGAACATTCAATGACCACGCATGACGAGAGGGAAATTCTCATGCAGCAGCTGAGGCAACATGCGGAAAGTTAGAACACCTTCGCAGGTGATGGATGCGAGGACACGAATCGAATGTATGAGGATTTATTTAACACTGATTAGTACAGCGTTAGCTAACGTTTCGGGGGCTAGACCTTCAGAGCTTGTAAAGGTCAAATTGACATACAATCGACTCAGTGAAATACTTTACGTTAAACACTTTCATAACCTTCGGCACTGAGCCCAGCTTTACACACAATGGGCCTCTATTTGTTTGTTTCCCTTGCACTCGTCGTCTATGGTAGTGGTTTGATAGAAGCATGGTGATCAGTATGAGTCTGATACTGTGATCTGTAAATAACTGCAACTGCGAGTACCGCCATTCGATTTTTGTTACGAATACCCGCTGAACAGGTAAGTAGTTAGTGTTCCTAGGGAACGTCTGCATCCTCACAGTCCACTCTGCAATTCTTTTCTTCCATCTGTAGTCTGTTTTTCTTATCATTTGACTGATGTCTCGATAAAATCATTTTCTTTAAAAATTGAAGAAAATGAAAACAGCAATAAAAACATAAACAGACAGATTAAACTAAAAGGAGGAATCCTATAACAAAAGGTTACCCTAAAGAAATGCTTAGTACTAATAATACTTTTGCACTTTGGAGACACTGCAACGTACCACTGCACAGCTTCCGTTGAAAGTGGCGCAAAAATTTCACTAAATGTGACGATAGTAGAAAAGTCGCTTTCTATCCAAAGGCAACTGTAAAACTTATGTTTATTTAAACGGTCTTATATGCCAGGATCCGCACTGTCACTTTCAACGTCATTTAGCTTTTGTGCCCTATGTGTACCTAGAGGAGTGCTTTGACGATTTTAAACTTTCCCGTCTGGGTGTTATTCTACGTGGACATAGAGCGGTCTACCCGTTTCCTCAATGTATTCCTCATCGCACGCCTTAGACGTGACCAGGTATATTGTACCTGAACTCATGCAATCCTCGTCTCTTCCGTTAGGACAGATCATGAAGTATTCTGAGCTACACGAAAGATCAAAGAGTAGTCGCGGATTAATTGGCAGTGTAGGGTACTAGATGGGAGGTCAATAAATGACGCAGAAGTTTCTTGGCCAATTTTTTCTCGGCACATCTTAATGGCATATTTATTTCGTTTGATATGAAAGATAGCCTGAAAGAGACCTTATTTAAGTTTGAAACATTATTTTGAAGCGCAACCCTACCTACTGGTCTGACTCGAGTGGATTCTGCTTAGTATCCCCTCTCACCTGTATCACCTGTAGTCCCGTTGATCGTCGACTGACTTGAGCGGTCACCAGTAAATCTTCTATTTTTCCCTATCGCGTACAAGAGTAGCCCAGTGGGTTCTGCTCGCTCTAGGAACCCGTTCAACATCATATTTTTCTTCTAAATTTTTCGTAAAGAATTCTGACCATTGGGTCGGTGGTCTTCCTGCAGTGCGATAAACATCCCGAGGAGCCCATTCAATAACAGCTCTTGTCCATCGGTTGTCGTTCATTCGCATTACGTTTCCAGTTGCTTTCGAAGCTTTGTACATGAAACACCTTTTCTACCCATCTTATCTTTTCTACCTTCTCTCTAGTGTCTGTATACTTTTCCTATCTTCTGTAACAGGTTATATTTGCATTACACTGTAGTCGCTTAAATTCAACATGAATATTTTATAACGAAAAAATTCTTTGATTTGGTTTAGAAAAAAAAAGAAAACTCACAGAGATGATTTCATCTTGCTCCTCAATTTTTTCCTTATTGGGATAATCCAGCAAAAGAAATCCTCACTTATTTAGCAAGGAAAACCACAAAAATCCTAGTGGCATTTCTACGAAGTATTCGAATGAAAATTCACAGTACGTCGGGTAACATACGAGATGGCTGACAATTACAAGAGAAGTATTAACGGGCATCGCTTCTCATTCAAAAGCAGAAAAATGGAAATTAAATTTGAATGGAAGAATTGAACCTAATGAGAACAACTTTAATTTCAAATGTGCCTTTCTCTTGATATAAAAGATTTGAACTCTTATGGAAACGTATCAAATAGGTTGGCAGTATTCACTAGATGATTTCGTTAATGATTTCTGGTTCCACTGAGGTTTTGAAGCGTATCTTCTTTGACGAGACTGACTAGATGGCTCAGTCAACAAGATCGAATTCATAGAGTTCATCCTGTGTGTATGACCACGCAAGAAAGATGCGTTATTTACTTATCATTATTATAAACGATAAAAGGATGAAGCTCTCGGCGTTGATCTTTCCCTAGGCATGCGCCATGCATTCGTTTTCATCAAGCATCGTTTGGAGGCGATTGGATGCATATCTGGCCTTTACAAGGACTCGCCGTGGCCTACCGATCTATAGGGCCAGTGTTGCTACCCTCCCAGACAACTCTGGTACCAATTTCCCTAACCCGGAAGGATGGAAGACTTGGTGGGCTAGAGGGGTGTAGTTCGATTCTATGTGTACTGCAGAGCGCCTCCACCCACGGCGCCACATGCGTCATTGTTATCTCAGGGCTCCAGTCAGAACCTACTCGATCATCATTCAACGATATTCAAGATGAAATGAAAATTATCAAGTAGCAGCTAAAGGCACACGTAAAAGTTGCAGAACGCATTATCAGATCATGAGTGCTAGGAAACGAATAGAATGTTAGAAGCTTTCAGATCCGCACAGCAGATGTGAAAAGACGGGTCGTATAAAATAATAAATTAAAAAGGTGAGAGTTGATAAACTAAGAGAACATAATAGAGTGCACTTGTGCAAAACGCTTCAAATTCTGATTTCAAGAATGAATCAATAAAGGATAAAGCTCTCGGCGTTGATCAATCCTTGAGGGATGAGATTTAAATTCGATTTCATTAAGCATCGTTTGGAGGTGACTGAATGCATATCTGGCCTTTACTATGACTCGCGGTGGCCTACCGTTGTATCGAGTCAATGCTTCTATCCTCCTAGAGAAGTCTAGTACAAATTTGTCGACCCCAGAGGGATGAAAGGCTTGGTGGGCCCTGGGCGTGGAGATCGATTCCACGCCCGTGTTACAGGACGCCTCCGACCACTGTACCACGCGCGCCCCTAATTCTGATTTCATATCTGTCAGATTTCAAGAATGAAGACAAAAATTCAAGAGAAATTCAGAAAATGTTGCCTTCGATGAAAGAGTCTAGTATTTTCTAGAACATTAAGTGCAACGAAATTTTGACCGCACCCATATACCAGCAAACGGATCTACGGTCTAGTGTTATACGCTATCCCCGAATGAGTAGAGAGCGCTGACCCTACGAAAATTGTAGTAACATCTTAAACTTTAAGGGCTAAATTATGGAAATGATAGAAAAACCTCAACCCTCTTGTTCGATGTACAACTTCTTGTAGAGAGTAATTATTGTCCAGCTCCTCTTATATTTAAATCTTATGCAATAAAGATTACGAAGTTATTTTGATTTACTAAGTATTCAGAATGTTCTACTCAACGATATCATGTCACAACTCCAAAGCCATTGCCACGCGAGATGCTCCGCCATGCCATCTGTTCTTGACCATTCTATATGAATACAAAACACAAGAGTATCAGATGAATAAAAAGAAATCAACTGTTTCTCAGGTACTACACAGTTGTGCAGATAAGGAATACATTTATTACAGCGTAAGTAAAATATTTCGTCCTCTAAAATCGACAGTGGTGCTGAGATATTTGCAAAACTCCGGACCTGGGGTGCCTCGAACGGGGATTGAACCTCGTTATTATCCTTTCTGGAGGTTAACATGTTCAACAGCACACCGTGCATGTCCTTCGTATCGCCTTTCTTTCAGATGTGTTTTATAGGCGCTATCAGCAATGAGGACGCTTGTGGCGTATTGGTCGGGAGTGCTCTGCAACACACGCGACCGATCCCAGCGCCACTGGCCCACCAAGCCTTCCATCCGTTCCGGGGTCGGCAAATTGGTAGCAGACTTGTTTTGAAGGATAGCAGCACTGGCTCGACACAACGGTAGGCTACCGCGAGTCGCGAGTAAAGGCCAGATATGCATTCAATCACCTCCAAACGATGCTTAATGAAGTAGAATGTATGGAGCATCCCTCAGGGAGTGGTCAACGCCGAGAGGGCTTTTTTTATTAATCAACGGTCACCCATCATTGGGATTGATCTTGGGAGCATAAGTCAGCATTAAATCGAATTAATATCTCAACATCATTGTAGTTGTGTTTCACATCATACCATACCAAGAAAAAAGAACGGTCAGTAAATAAAAAGACACTACATCATTCTGCTGTTCTAGAACAAATGTCACAGGCAATGATTACCAGAAATAATGAGAGGAGGACACGAGTAGAAGAAATGCTGGAACTCGTACACGATATGAGAACAGCTCATATAAGCATCTAATAAATTTACGATATCGATGAGACACATAACACTGATATGCGTTAAAATTGTTTTGAACGTAAGCGTAGTCTTTGGATGGGTTGATCGCGAGCACTCATTTCTTAGATGTGGTGGCTCAAGGTGGCGGTGTAGCTCCTAGTGTTTTCGCCCTACAACTACCACGTAAGTGCTCAAAAGTGCTAAAGGAAACTCAGTGAGAGGGTTGGTAAGCATTCATTGTACAATGACAACTTGCTACTATCGCGCTGTTAGCATGAGTAAGTGGTCCTATGGTGAGAAGGCCACCATTCATTCGTGAAATTCTAGGAATATTTTCAGTACAAACATTATGAGTATTATTTGGTTGACAATAATGCATTCTACGTTATTGCTCTTCAATTTATACGGTAAGTAGCATGAAGTGTTTTCTGTGTAAGAAATTTCCTCGAATTCATCCAGCTTTCATTTCAGCATGTATTCTATTAATTTTGTGTTTAAGTAACAAGCATGAAGGCAACAATACTTCACGTCACAGCTCTAGGGCTCTTGCAAGAGGCAGCGATGGCAGTGCAATGGTAAATTTGTTTCATGGGAGTTGGTTTGGCCATTTTATGAAAAAAAATTTTCTTTATGAAACAGTATACAGAACGGATAGCCAACTCTACAAGACCATATGTACAGTGACTGCGAAAAAAATTCGCAACTAGAAATGAAAAATGACAGAGCCCCAAGTTATAGATCAGGGAACTTGGACGTATCTGTGAGATACTAACAGCCAAATAACACGGCCATTCCGCCATACTTGTTGACGGGTGTTGACACCGTCGGAAGAAAAAATCGCTTAGTTTTACACAGTAAGGGCATATGTAGTGCAGTAGTTAGAGGCGCCCTGCAATATACACGGGATAGATCCTACACCTAAGAGTCACAAAGTCTTCCATCCCTCCGGGGTGGTAAATTGGTACCAGACTTTTCTGGGAGGATAGCAGCACTGACTGATACATTGGAAGGCCACCGCGAGCCATTGTACAGATCAGATATATATGTAAAGTTAATGTAGCAGAAACAGGCGGTCCAATCCGTAGACCTATTTACGTATTAGGGAACCACTAGATTACTTCTAATTCGAGTGAAATCTCATATCTAGACACGTCATGTAGCCTGGCCACTAAGCGTCCAGGAAGCGCCGAATGAGAAAGAAACGTGAAGTGAGGAGTAGTTTGATAACTATTGCTTTAAACAAGACGTTATGGAAGAAAGTTTTAATTGAAACCATTTCTATTTGTTGTTTACCTCATTGATTGAGCCGTTTTACAAAATAATTACTTGGATACCTGAACAGTCCGCCTTCATGAGCTGCGCGGACCTCAGCACACATGCCATTCGTTCCTTCCTCCCGTAATCGTAGTCCATGGCAGTACTCTTGTTCGAGCATGGTATCGCATGCGAGTCTCATACCGTGATCTGTAAGACAACTGCAGCTGCGAGTACAGCTGACTAACTTTGTTTACGAACACGTCCGCCCAACGTGTAGGTGGTCGCCCAAGGGGACGTTTGCATTCTCTTGGGGTCCACTCTAATGTTCTTTTCGTCCATCTGTCGTCTGTACTTCTCATTATGTAATCGGCCAATCTATGTTTCGCTATAGATGTATATTCTCCTGGTTCTCGAAGATGTGGCAGATTTCGAAGGTCAGAGCTTCGTATTCTGACTAGATATTGAGAGTGCCGGTTATATTTCAGAAGACATAGCTCAAGCGCTCTGTGAGTAGTGTGAAGCGTTCTTGACGTGGTTGAAGTATCAACCCACGTCTCTGCAGCATAAGAGAGCGCTGGATGGACCGTAAAATCAAAGAGGCGAGCGCGGATTTTCGGGTCCTTCAGTTGGATGGTGACTTTTCTGAGAGGCCCGAATGCGGCCCAAGCTGCTCTCCTCCCTCTATCTAGTTCCTTCTTCATGTTATTTACCATGTTCACTGATCGCCCAAGGTATACGTACGGTGTAGTCTCTGCAATGAAAGAGCCATCCAATTCAATTTTTTGCCTTCGCTCCATGTGTTTTTCATAAACTGGGTCTTCTTTCGAGCTCCGATCTTTTTTCCACGTTTCGCTAAGATTATCACCCCTGCTTCGCTAGTACTTCTTGAAAAGATAACAATGTCGTCGGCAAAACGAAGGTTTGATAAAAATTTTCCATCAATACGTATGCCTTTCTCATCCCAATCGAGTGACTTCATTATCCACTGCAGTGCGGCACTGAACAGCTTTGGCGATATTGCGTCGCTCTGTCGAACCCCTTTTCCTATGGGTATGGTAAGAGATCGATGAGAAGGCTGTATTTTTACAGTGCAGTTCCGATAACAATCGAACGGTGTTCTTATGTAGGACGGGTCCACTTCTTGGTCGACGAGCGCTGATAGGATTACATTCGTTTCGACATTGTCAAACGTTTTTTCGTAGTCGACAAAGGTTAGCACAGGAGGCAAGTGGTACTCCCGACAAACTTCGATGACCCTGGAGACGGTTTGAATGTGGTCTATGCACAAAATCCTTTTCGAACTCCTGCTTGCTCGACTGGTTACGCCTCATCCAATGTCCTTGATATACGCGAAAAAATAATCTTCGTTAAAAGCTTGTAGAGTACATTTAACAAGCATATAGGACGATAGTTACGAAGATCCTTTCGGTCTCCTTTCTTAGGCAGGATGACCGTGCGCGACATCCTCCACTGGTCTGGGATTTTTTCCTTTTGAAGGTATGCTGTCATATAGTCTGCGAGAAGTACATGTAAACTGTGGCCTCCAGCTCTAAGGAAATCGGCGGTGATATTGTCTGGGCCTGGAGCTGTGCCTTTTTTCATGCTTTTTATGGCAACTTGAATCTCCGACGGAAGAATTCCAAGTGGTGTTTCTCCAGCGGGGATATTAGGGCCCGAGACGGGGATTGTGGAGCGGAAAAGGTTGGTGTAGAACGTTTCCGCTATTAATTCCATATCATGGCGGGAAGTTTTGACGATTCTTTCTTCGTTCATCAAAGCTGACAGCGAAACATTATAATCCCACAAGTCTCGACGGCATTTTTTCAGACTGCTTCTTTTCTCCGCTGCTTCCACCAGTTTCTTTTGCTTGTACCGTTGTAGATCTTCCTGCAAAGCTGTCCTGCAGCTGGCACTTATTACTAGCCATGTTAAACGTGTTGCAGCAGGATCATGTTTCAGTTTCCTTCTCTTTTCAAGTAACTCTTTAGTAGTTATGGAGATGCGATCCGATCTTCTTACTTGAGGAACTGAGGCGAGTTCGGCACAGCTTTTCAGTCTTTCGACAAGCAGCTCGTAGTATTCGGTCGGATCTTCTTTAATCTGCCAGTCACGTTTGGATAAGACTTCGTTCAGAATGTTTGCGTCGTATACAACTAGACTTTTTCCTCGTGATCGATGAAGAAAGTTCTCTTCCAGCTTGCGGCTGAAACGAATCTTCGCGCGAAGAAGGCGATGACCCGAAGCAGTACAGAATGACGGCACTACCGGGGTGTCAAGTAGCTAGCATCTTCTGTTTGTCAGAATGTGGTCGGTCCTGTATGAGTCATGTCGTTGGAAGACTCCCATATCCAGCGGCGGCTTTCTTTCTTCTGGAAAAACAAGTCTCCATGGAAGAGACGTGCTGCTGACAGGAGTCCTTCGAGGCGGCTCCCATTCCCAATTCTTTCTCAATATCCAAAATATCCGATCCTGTATTCGCTCTCGTTGGCCTTTCCTATCCTGGCGTTAAAGTCTCCGACAAAAAAGTTATGATATGCTCTATCATTGCTTCCACGGATCACAAGGGTCCCGTTGTTTAGTTGGCGTATGACGGTTTTTTTGATTTTGTTTCTTCCAATGCGATCACATGAAATTTAGTGCGATCTGCGGCTACAAGAAGGGCGTGAAGATCGGCGTCTGTGGAGAGTGGTCTGGCATTATGCGTGCATAGTAGGAAGCAATTTCCATGGCGTGTTGTGAGTGTGTTCGTCAGATCCGGTTTCAATGACGTCCTGCAAACCCCAAGATTTTCTGGCCTCTCACCAGTCGTCTCACCGCTTGACGTCATAGACAGGAGCACCCAGTGTGCAGGGTACTGAAGCTGGTCTATTGATGGTCGTGCAATTTGGTTCTCGTTGATGTCCTGACGTAACCTTGCAAAGGTAGATGCAGGTCTTTACCACAATGTGGATCAGAGGAAAGTGTGTTTTGGGTGACGAATCCTTCGCTTAGCTTCCCACGCTCAAGGACGATGTAGAAGCCGAATGTCCTTTACAAAATAAATTGGAATATATAAGAAAAAGATAAATTATCAAATAAAAGTGCAAGAAAAGCATTGAATCGTTACACAATTTTTCAACACGATATTTAAATAAACAGCGTCTTCGAACTCTCCTCTGCAGCGAAAAGACTTTTCCCACCTTAGGGAATGGAACCCTTCTTTCCTAGCCTTCCACGACTGGTACCCAAACACAATTCACAACAGCAAGTATAAGAGTTGAGTACACCCACGTGTAGTCTGTCGAGATCTTCTAAGAACAACTGGGAAGTGCATCAAGTGATATACTGATATACTCGATCACTGCTGCTTGCCATGCCTCCATGTGCTCGCTCATCAAATGGACATGAACTGGATCACATTTTTCGTAGAATGCTCCTAGCTTTTCAAATCATGTAGACCTTCAGCACTTGCTACAAAAATTGGATAAAATTGTCGAGCTTATGGAATTTTCTTGGAGAATAATAAAGAGCTCCTATGTTGGAAGTTACTCAAAGATATCGCAAATTATCCTCACATACGATTGCACTATCGACTTTGGTACTATCGACGAACGAGGTGCAAGCTGCAGACGCCGAGGCACATTCATGAACACATCGTAGTGTGCTTTCCCCAGATGTAATATATTATGGAAAACAAGAGATAAAAGGGTGTTGGCACAGACAAGAAATTCGACCTCTGGATCTACCAAGGTTTCAGAAAAAACAATGCATAGCTACTGTTGCTTTCCGTGTAGCCAATACTACCCTATTGTAGGATGCATAGTGTAGCCTCAATGATAAACGATATCCCTTATACGCGTAAACTGTTTGAAAAAATAGAAGAATGACTAATGTTTCGAGCTGGAAAAAAAATGCGCTGGTCTTGAAATGTTCAGTGTGATTCATTCAGTGAAGTATAACAATCTCATTCGCTGAGAACATGAAGAACATAGTAGAGAGGCGGACACTGATAGGAAGACCGAAACTCTAACGGGGTTCCATAGGCGATGACACTGAAATAAGCTGCTACACCAATAACAAGAATTTTAAAAAATGAGAAATGAGCACTGCGTAATGAAAGGATTTTATAAAAACAAAAAAATTAGGTCACAGATAGAAGAAACGACTGAGTAAAAAAGAATAAGGCTCTCGGCGACGATCAATCTCTGATGCCCCATGCATTCGACTTCTCTAGGCATCATTAGAGGTGACTGCTCACGGTGGCGTATCGATGTATCGAGTCAGTGTTGCTTCCCTCCCAGGCAGGTCTGGTAACAACTTGTCGACCCGGAACTATGCTTGGTGAGCTTGAAGCACGGGATCGACACCATGTGTTTGGCAGGGCGCCTCTAACCACTGCGCCACATGCACTCTAAATGACTGGGTCTTAATGCTAAAATAAGGAAAGTGGACCAAACCACCTTAATTCTTCCACTCTTGCAATCGTTCGATTTCACAACTATATTTTTTTCATAGAGAAATTTTTATTTCATTTACAACGATGTACAATGGCTAGCAAATCTTACTACACAAAATTTAGGATGTTCCGAAAACGGCCAAACAATGTACATTGAAAGTATTTGAAGCCATTGAAGCTACACAAGGAACAAGTTCTGAGAAAATTGAAGAACTACAAAAAATTGAAGCAAAACCTCCCACTAAGAACGCTGATATGCAACCGAAAAGGCCTACCAGTAAGAGAAAGAGCAACACTTTAGCGAAAACTGCTGCGAACAACTTGGGTGAAGGGGTGGATGAACTGACGCAACGTAGTAGAAGATCGAACAGATCAAAGAAAGCTCGAGTGATAAATACTGAGAGGACAAATGGACGGCAAAATATCCTAGCAAAACCATCTGCCAAAGATGTCAGCATGCTTTCCAAAAAGTCGTGTGAAAAAGGAAAAATCAAAATGTCAATAGCAATTTCTACGATCAAGCTGGACGAAAAGATGGCTGAGCCGACGCAATTTAGTGAAAGAGCCGAATTGAAAAGGCACGAATTTCTTATAGAACCTAAACATATTAAAGTAAAACAGAATTTCCCGTTTAATGATATCAGAACTACCCTGAGGAGCGCAAACCTTCCTAACAAAATTCTTGACAATGTTAACTTTCTAATTGTTGCTTTCTACAATTTTTCATGGCAGGATATTATGAGAAATGTAACCACAACGGTGCTGAGATATTTGTAAAACTTCGGACCGCATGTGTCTGCGATGGGGAACGAAAGCTGTTACTTTCTTCGGGGTTATGAAAAGTTATAGAAGGCAGCAAATAAAAAAGTAAATATTGCGATTTCAACTACAGCCTCAGCTCCACTGGGCTCAGTGCTGATTTGGGGTGGCCAGATCAACCCTGTTGGCGGTCACGCGATTGCTCATGGCATTGATTTAGAAAACTAGCTGAGAGACAGGCGAAGCGAAGCAGCGGCGTGATGTGCTGGAGAACGCGTTGGCCCCCGGAAAGGGCAATGGCGCGATCGTTCCCCACCGCAGACGTCTGTAGTCCGGAGTTTCGCAAATATCTCAGCAATATTTCCCAAAATTCATGAAAATATGAAAGCTGACGAAAAATCACTGTAAACGAGTGGCGACCTTTAAGGATAAATGTGAAATGAACAAAGAATGACAGGCTGGAGTGGCTAGCAAAAACGAATTCTATAAAACCGTAGAGCGAATTTAATAGTTTTAAAAGCACCGGAAGTTGTAAAGCAATCATGATGTTAACCTTTTATTTCACTGCCCATTCTTTTTTAATGGCAGGGTGTGTTGCGAAATATAACTTCTAAAATGCTGAGATATTTGCAAAACTCCGGACCGCAGGTGTCTGCGGTGGGAACGAACGCGCTATTATCCTTTCCGGGGGTGTAACGCGTTCACCACCACACTATGCGGGTTCTTCTTTTCGCCTGTCTCTCAGCTAGTTCTATCGCTCACTGCCATTAGCAATCACCCGTCAACGGGTATGATCTGGGGAGCCCAAATCGGCATTGAACCCAGTCAAGCTGAGGCCATGGTTATAATCACAATCTTAACCTTTTAATTTACTGCGTATATTTTTTATGGCAGCTGAGAGAGAAGCTAAACGAAGGACCCGTATGGTGTGGTGGTGAACGCGTTACACCCCCGGAAAGGATGATAGCGCGTTCGTTCCCCACAGCAGACACCTGCGGTCTGAAGTTTTGCAAATATCTCAGCATTATAGCAATCATGATGATTTAATGTCGTAAGAGCTACCCTGATTGACATTCAGGTGCAAGACTTTTTAGTTAAACTAAATGTGCTTTAAATTATACCATATCTTTAAGTAAAACAACACAAAACGTGGGCCCTAAAATGATAGCTGAAACATCCATTGAAAAAAAAGCTGAAAAGAGGTCAAATAAGTGCGAAACAAACTTTTCTTTAACATGACCTGCTACCACAGATATTCTGCGGACCCCGCTGAGGAACGTCCACGGACATTTTGTATGTGACTTCATCTGTTGACTGAGAATTCCCACCTTCCTTGTCGATGTCTGAAACGCAGACACAGCCATGCCTGGGCGAATCTGCACGAAATGGAGATAGTACCTTGAACACCTACAAGTACTGTATCAGTTTCCCAATGGCAGAAGGATCTAAAGCTTGGTATGCCCGAGTGGGGTTGAACCAGACTTTTTTTACAATGTTTTCACACATAGACGTTTTCTTTCTCCTTACAGTAATTAAAGCAACCTTTTTTCTCTAACGCATTTTTGCGATTTTTTATTGCGTTTTTTTGTATTTATTCTTTATAAATATTGACGTATTTGTAACGATGCGCAGGCCTTTCAACTTTCACTTCATCACTCGCTGCAGTGCAGTTTCCTCCAAAAATACCAGTGATGGAGCAGTGGAGAAATCACTGAGAACTTAATAAAATTGCAGAAGAGACTTTGCCAACCGTATCACAAGTCTGTTACGCCTTCAGTTTCCTTAGGTGACTAGAAAAACAACAAACATGAAAATCACGTTCGAAAATATTCTCATTGAAAGTGATAATGAGACTGAAGTCTCTGAGCAACGACACAGTATCAAAGCTGATAGCTAACTTTTTTAGCACACTTACCCCTTAATATAGTATTGAAGGTTTACTTAATGTCCATGATTTATTCCACAATCAAGCAACCACCACAAATTTCTATTTGGTTCTCAATAAAGTATAGATTAGTTCTTTAATTTGCTTCTGGATTACACGCAGTGCTAGCTTTCATACTGCCATTTTGAGTGTCACGGTGCGTCGAAGGCGCCCTGCGGCACAAACATAGGCCACAGCACAATCTCCACCTCTTCGAAATTCTTCTGGACTAGCCATGTGGTTCCTTAGAGTCCCGGGGTCAGCTAGACCAAAGTTGGCCAAGTCGTTAGCCCAAGTCCATAGCCAGTCGTCACCCTTGTGGATCAAAGGGAAATTTGCCACCATGCGACTGGTTCGATACTAAGACAATGGTGGAGTCTGGCACTGGTTTACTCACAGCTGGGCTTCTTGGTGGAAACGTCGAACGACTCAGTTTAAGAGACCCTGCCAGGGGTTGAAACCTCTGCTGCACATCGCAGCCCGACACTCAGGAACACCTCCTAGCCATGAAGACGCGGTAAGCCGTTGGGAGGCTTTTATTCATCAAACAGTAAAATTTAGCGTATATATACAAATATATACACATATAAAGCGCAGCACCAGCTTTATAAAGAAGCGTTGGCAATCCAAGCAATTTTTTCACTGTTTAGGACAGAATGCTTTAACGATTACTTCAAAAACGAAGCCAGGATAAGTAGTTGATAAATCTAGCTTGACCTCACACATTTCTGGTTGTAAACCACTGATAGTGCGAAAGCAGCCGAATTTACTTTTCTTTTTAAGATACAAAGCTCATAATGGCGTGTCGAAAACGAAATCAGGGTGAGTATTTGACGAAGCTAATGTTGAATCCATTTATGTGAGTCTCCAAAGATTAAATTGCAATTCTTTAAGCAACAACGTCGAGAACGTTATACAAAAAGTGAAACCGAGGTAAGTGCATGATGAGAATCCAGTCATAAACACATTCATGTCTCAACACAAATCATCCTGATTGCTCAGAGTGTGAATTTTTAGACGTAGTATGGAAAAGGCATAATTAAAAACGAATCCAGGCTAAGTACCTCATAAATGCCATCTTGATGGCATCCATCTACCAACACAACTTGTCTATTACAAGCCATGCATCTGTTTGTAAATTTCTAAAAGATAATGTAAAAAAACAAATGAAATAAAATTACAATGATGCCGAGATACTTGCAAAACTCTGTACCGCAGGTGTTTGCGGTAAGGAAGGAACACCCTATTACCTTTACCGAAGCCCGACGCGTTCACCACCGCACCTTGTGGGTCTTTCGTTTGGCATGTCTCTCAGCTAGTTCTATCGATCTTTTGCCACCAGCAATCACGTCAACGGGATTGATCTGGGGAGCCCAAATCGGCAACGAACCCAGTTAGGCTGAGGCTACAGTTGAAATCACAATGTTAACTTTTTGTTTGCTGCCTTGTTTATTTGCTTTTTAATGGCGCGCTCGTTCCCCACCGTAGACACTTGCGGTCTGTAGTTCTGCAAGTAATTAAGCACCATTGTGGTTAAATTTCGTACAATTGAAAAAGTTGAGTGGAAAACGAAACCACGGTTGGTATTTGGTGAATTCAACTTTGAAGCCATGTAAATCTTACCACAAATAACTCATCAGACACCATATTTTAAAGCTCAATATGGGTAAAGTTGGGTTGAAAACAAAACAAGGATAAATACCTGGTGATTCTACCCATAAACACATCCGTATTTCAACAACAGTGCAACTGTATTGATAAATACACAGCTAAATTATAGGTGAGCGTGTGGCGCAGTGATTGGAGGCACCACTGCGACACACGTGAAATGGATCCCGTTCCCAGACCCACCAAACCTTCCATCCCTTTGTGGACAGCAAATTGGTACCAGACTTGTTTGAGAGGATTGCAGCTCTGGCTCGATAAAACGCTAGCCCAGTGAGAGTCACTGTAAAGGCCAGATATGAATTCAATCACCTCCGAACGATGCTTAATGTAGTCGAATCCGTGGCGCATCTCTCAGGGATGGATCAACGCCCAGACCTTTATCCTTTTTTATCCTTTATATGCGCCACATTGTAATTTTTCAGAGGCAGTGGTGAGAAACCTGAATCTAAAACGACGTTAGCGTGGGTGACTTCTAAATTAAAACTGAAATTAGCGTTCATATCTCAGAATATGGCCAATCCATACGCCTAACATTGCCGTTTTTAGAGGTGCTGGTGGGAAAACCGGAACAAAAAATAAGAAACGGTGAGCAGCTGGTGAATGGGAAATGAATACCCATGTCCTAGGACATGATGATCCAACAAACAACATTATTCGATTTTCAGAGACAGAACCGAGAAAATCGGATCGAAAACCAAGATAGGGTGGGCGACATCCGAATACAAATTTGGATAACTTCTATATCTCAAAACACAACGAAATGTTTTTTCAGACGCAGTGCTGAGAAAAGTGGAGCGAAAATAAAGACACGGTGAGCAACCACTGAGCCAATGCGTGGACCACCTTCATATCTCAGAATGAGACGACTTAAAACGCGCCACATCATAGTTTTTTCAGACGCAGTGCTGAGAAAGCTGGAACGAAAACTAAGACAAGGTGAGTAACTGCCGATTTTGAGTTTAGATCACTTTCATATATCAGGATACAAAAAGAAGTTTTCTCCCAGAAGCACTACTGGCAAAATTGCTCCACCAAAGAAGAGAGAGTGAGTAATTGCTTAGCTAAGGCTTTAACCACCTTCATATCTCAGAATGAGACGACTTAAAACGCGCCACATCATAGTTTTTTCAGACGCAGTGCTGAGAAAGCTGGAACGAAAACTAAGACAAGGTGAGTAACTGCCGATTTTGAGTTTAGATCACTTTCATATATCAGGATACAAAAAGAATTTTTTCCCAGAAGCACTACTGACAAAACTGCTCCACCAAAGAAGACAGAGTGAGTAATCGCTTAGCTAAAGCTTGAACCACCTTCATATCTTAGAATGAGACCAGCCAAATACGCTATTTTTCAATTTTTAGAGGCAGGGACGAGAAGACTGGACTAAAAACGAAGACAGGGTCAGTAATAGATCAAAACATCCGGATCTCAGAATATAACTACACCAAATCTACCACATAATAGTATTTTCAGAAACATCGCTAAGAACGTTGGATCAAAAACACAGATAAGGTCAATATTTCATAGAGAAAAGCTTGAATCGCTTTCAATTCTCAAAATACAACTACTTCAAATGTGCCTGGAAGTCATATATTTCAGCAGAACTGCCGAGAAAATTGTGTCAAAAACGAAGATAGGGTAAGTGCGGAATCGAAGCACGCATAACTTCCACATCTCGCAATACGATGACTTCAAGAGGACGACGTTGCAATTTTTCAGAAACAGCGCTGAGAAAAATCGACTAAAAGCAAGGACAAGGTGAGTTACTGAAGAATTCGAGCAGTTATCACCTCCAAATTTCAGTGGAGGTCCAACATGTGCTGGTACAAAAATTATTTGCATGATGAAAGGACACTGGTAATGCCTCAATCCTTTTCCTATTAGTAGTTTTCTAAGAAGTTTTTCATGGAGAAGTGTGACTGCTGGCTAAATGCTCTTGTTGCCACGATTTTTCTACTGTTCTCTTGAAATCCCATAGAATGCAGACGTTAACAGATGTTCTACAGCAATTAGTCAAAGTGGTTCACATATCTGGACTGCTTGTTTTTTTTTTTTTTTTTTGCGTATACATGTGGAACGTCTGTGAACACGGACAACGCTTATGGTCGCGACTACGAGTCACTTTTCACTTGCGTAGGGGATTTTCCTAGTTCGTGCTCTTGATAGCGCGTTCGAAAACAATGGTCACAGTATCATCTTGCTACAGCACCCTTTACATCTCTGAAGGGTACATCAAGAAACGAGGAACCATGGAGGGTACCGTTGATGTGGAACCAAAAGTTATTACAATATATTGCTCTTTTTCTCCTGCTCAGCTGTGTAACTAAGTCGCTCGTCATGTTTATTCTTCGACTTTAACACATATTGCTGGAACAGACATAGACATTCTACTGGTAAAAACGAGTGAAGCATGAGAAATCCATTGGTTCTCACAATCGCTAGATATTTTCGATTGTGTTTAATGATTTCGAGATGGTATAGCCATGATGGACCACTTTCTCTTCACATAGACGTTGCTGTGGGATATCGAAACCATGTGGCAGAATTGCTGTATAACTCACGATTCCAGCTCTGGTCTCAACAAATCGAATGTTTTCAAAAAAGACTTTAGTGGTCAATTGCACTCGTGATACATTAGTGAGTCTCCTCACCACGTTGATATGGTCTATCGCTCATAATCTTTTATTGTGAAATTTGTCTGCTAGTGCGGGCATCATTCGTCCAGCGTTTTAGAAATCATGCTGGAAATGAATGAAGTAAAGAGGTTGCAGGTGACGCATTGGTGATGATACCGTAAGGAATCCTAATATTAACATGCTCATGTGTGAAGACCTGTGTTTGAAAGCTATGAGCCGTTTATTCTTGCCATTTCTGACAGGGTATTCATATATCTACTTAGTCATGGTTTGTTGTGGGAGCAAAGCATAGTCATAGTAGCTCGTTGATCCCTTCATGTAAAGGCAGGAGATTAACTATTGGATTTGGCCCCAAACCTTCTTCCGTGTATTTCCCACTAATTCTAAACCTTCTGCTGAATTGATGTACAGGATAGGACACGAATACGTAAAAGAATATCGAAAGGCACCCACACGAATAGCAACATGCGGAAAATGGCAGCGAACATAAGCAGCAAAGACATGGAGCCTGGGCTGGGCTATGTCAGTATACGAATAACGAACGTTTGCAATACTTAGCATTTTCAGTAGCACTGAAAAAACCGGCTCAAAGACGAAAACACGGTAAGTACTTCTTGCGACCGAATCTAATTTATTTTTATATCTAAGTATATGATAAACCAACTTGCGCCGCCCTTCAATTTTTCTGAGGTAGCGCTGAGAAAATTGGATCTCAAATGAAGGCAGTATGATTACCTGCTAAATCAAAGCATGCAACGCTTTCCCTTATCAGAACTTAATGACCTTATCTTCCACACTGCTATTGTTTTCAAAGTCAATGGCGAAAAAATTGAATCAAAAACAACTACAGTTATGCGTATCTGATCAACAGAAGTTTGCAGCCCTTTTATGTCCCAGTAAACGACGATACTACCCGCCATAACACGCTCTTTTCAGAGGTGGTGGAGAGAAAGGTTGATTAAAAATGGCGTCAAGGTGACTAGCCGGTGGAATCACGATGCGGTCACGGCGTGATCAGCCGTGTGATTATAACGCACTATAATAGTGAACGCAAGTCTAACAATCATGGTGTTATACATCTACAACGATGCTGGGATATTTGCAAAGCTCGAACCCCAGGACAGTTCCGACCCTGTGATTACGTTATCCGAAAGGTCACGTGCTACCCACTGTACCACTGAGGCCTTGTTCTGCCTTTCTCCCAGCCAATTTCTTAACCTAGCGATCTATCACCAATCACCCGTCAACGGGAGTGATCTAAGGAGGAAAAACGAAAGAATTTGCGGCGTTGGTATCTGCGTCACCTCTGGTTTGGCTACAGACATCGATTTTCCTTGAATAACAAGCACCCAAGCCAGACACTTAAAATTGAAAGCAATCTTCGTTGCCCACGCCCATGCGTTGGACTATGAAGAAGACGACTCCGAAACCTTCTTTATGGACCTGGAGAAATTCTACACAGAAAACCATGGACCATGGTAGAAGAGTTGAGAGTTCGGAAATCATCAGCATATGTCCATCTACATGAACACTCAAGCTAATAAGCTATGATGCAATCGCAAGAGACGAATGCATTCGCTAACTCACGTAAAAACTACACAAAGACGATCCTCAACACAGAAGTGCAACAGCAACGGCTGAAGGTAAATGTCGAGGAAGCACGCAGTGGAGAATTATTCTGCGAAGTCTCGCCAATCACAAAGGATGATCGCATCAGACTGCAAGACGGAACTACCATCGTTTCCAAAAGGTCAATGACGAAAATGGCTTGTTGTTTTTCACTCTAGAGTTCATAAAACAGCTTTGTGTCATCTCTCCGGAATCATTTGCAGACACCCTTTAGAATGTTATACGAAAATTGGAATCTGGCAACATGAGAGTGAAAATCGATGGTCAGCATCTCATCACCATCGATTTACTGTTAATATCACTCTTATAACACCGCGAAGTATAATAAACTAATGCTGGTCATGTTTGACCACAGCTGTCAAATGAATGTCTTCTCTGGTCTTCGACTGGATCTCAGGGAAACGAGGTTCATGAGAAGTGCTAAATTCACGCCCAAGAACATGGATTTTGTAAAATGCTGCAGCTACGCGTATCTCAATCGAGATGTCAAGATGACGAGTAGCTAGCTTCAAAACTAAGCAACATTAAAGGACCGGGTTGGTGAGATTTCAAGATCCTAGGAGTGTTGCCTATCACGGAAGTGAGGTCGAAGAATAAACGACGTTATGTACCCCAAACGATCGAAAACCGGAAGGGGCGGACACCTAATGCACCTCATCGATAGGTGGTGAACATGAGCTGCTAGGAACTACGTCCCACAATCTGTTAACCACACAAGAATTTAGGACTTCACAAAAGCAAGCAGGTTCTTGAATGGTTACCAACATCAGGTCAATTTTTTTAATGAAACAACGCGGTTTTAATCGTATTTCATTAATAAGGAACCTTATATTTTGACGGGCAAGATAAGAAGAGTCCAATTAGACTGGCGATCGGGAAGGCGGGACATTCCTCAAATATAACGATTTGACCCCGTCCACATCAGATGTTGTATGATTCTTTACCGACGAAACAGTATGTCGGACTTCGGAAGGTAGACTCGTTAAGATGAAGCGTTCATTTCAATTGAAATGAAATCAAGAAAAGTAGACATGACCGTCGAAGAATATCGTGTATGCATCGTGAATGATCGTCTCCATTGCTTTTTATCTTGAAATCTTAATTGTCCCCTACTATTGTTACTTGGGTGTCCACACGAGATTCTGAATACCTCGCTTTTAGTGGACTCTGGCTGATTATTGCCATTATAAAACAGAAGCCTAATGACAAAGAATGCATCCAGCAACAGTCAAGGATTGGTAAACCCGAAACCGAATTCTCAGCTGCCTACACTGGTGAAGTTCACACTGCGCATCGCATCCAGAAATCACTGAACACCAACTACCAACAAGGAATAACGAGGTGTTCTGTAAACATATACGCCACAGAAACCCAGTTGATTAGAAAGTTGTAGAAATAAACATCTCAGAAACTAAAAGCTTCAATTCAACTGCTCGTGAACCTATGAGTTTGCAATTACTTTGTGTTAACAAGCACTTTGTCTTCGTTCCTGCACCTTTTCCGTCCTTGGAACTCTACAGCAATAAAGTGGCAGAAAAGATTAACTTACAGAATTACTGTCCATCTCGACTGGATAGAAAAAAGAATTTACTTTAATGGAAAATAAACAACGAAATATTCAGCAGTTACTTATAAAAGGAGAGAAAGCTGTTGAGATAAAGCTCTAAAAGCCTTATCTTATCGGGATAAAAAAGCTGTCAGCGTTGCTCAATCCCTAAGTGATGCGCCATGCATTCTACTTCATTAAGCATTGTTTACAGGTGATTGAATGAACATCTGGCCTTTGCAAATGACTTACGGTGGCCTACCGATGTATCGATGCAATGCTGCCTCCCTCCCACACAGGTCTGGTAGCATTTTGCCGGCCCCGGAGTGATGAAAGGCCTCGTGGGCCATGGGCGCGAGGATCGATTCCACGTGTGTGGGTTGCAGGTGCCCCCGACCACTGCGTCATACGAGCCCTACCTCTACTGATAGATAGCACTCATTGTGATCATGTGGCCAAGATTTCCTACTTAGGAATAATGGGTCTATACACTTTCAACACATTGTACGGCTAATTCAAAAGAGAATATATTTAGCTAACTCATGTATCTTTAATGGATATCATATGTTTATTTGCATTAATTCAAAAAATTTTTCAGTTCACAACAAAATGTTAACAAGAAAGAAGATAACTTGGTACGTTTCATCAAAAATTCTATGACTCTTTCAAGGACATGGAAGCGCAGCTCTTCGTTTCTGTTGTTCTTTAGGATAAATAGGCACAGGTAGCTTACCATATTTGAGTAAATGACAAGTACATCTTCTCGAAGCGCCTCCGAATGTCCTTTAACTCAACAGTAACTTAAATGGATGCTTTTCGCCGAAGCAACGTGCAATTCGGAACAGCACAGAGAAGAAATTCTTGTCTTCTAAATTCCCCTCCCTCTCAATAGTAGTTAAGGGCAACACATCATATAAAATGGATAAGGGAAAACAATAAAAAGTTGAGAAAAACACATATATGTTCACATTTTGTCTCATACAATAAAGAATTATAAAAACATGTGGACCTCGATGAAAAATGAGTTATCTCCGAATGCCATGCATTGCAGTTTTAACGTTTTATAGAAGGAAAAAATCTTCCGAACACAACTCCAAAATACACAAGAAGCCGATAACGACAAGGTGTGTTATTTCCCTATATATATGTATGCACATTTATATATGATTCATATTCATCAACTCTTCTCGCGAAGAAAGCCTTCGCAATCATGTAATGAGCGTCGGGTTTTAGTGAAGATGATACTTGGCTACCTGGACGGCCTGTCCACACAGCTTGTTCGGGCTCCAGCATATTCTCCATTTTTGGAATATTGTTAGTTTAGCTGTTGTGCTTCCGGGAGTGCCGAGGTCACCCCGGCCAAAGTCTGCCCCAGGTGGTCAGGTGGTCCGGCACCACAGGCAGTCGTGGCTCTTGTGGATCAGAGGAAGATTTGCCACCATGCCACTAGTTTGATACCAGAACGGTGGTGAATTCTGGTATTGGTTAACTCTTAGCTGGGTTTCCTAATGAAGACGTCGGACTTCTCAGCTTGGGAGACTCTGCAGTGGGTGAATCGCCCCGCTGCACATCGTAGCCCGACACCCAGGAACACCTCTCACTCAAGATGAGGCGGTAACCCATTAGGAGAAAAAAAGATAGTAGCTTAGTTAAACCCCTTATATGAGCTATAAGCTCTGATGATAAATAAAAAGTTCTGCACACACATCACGTTGAAAGTTCATAGATTATTTCCATAATTTTTAACCTTTAACGGAATGTTTGCTCTTAAAGGTCACTGAAGGAGGTGCATACTATCCGGACCTAGGGGTGAGTACAATTTCAATTCCATATAAATTCAAATTCATAGACGACTACCCAAATTATATAAAAAACGATGGATTAAAACTAAACAAAATGCTATATAGAAAGATACAACGCTCAGCACTGAAGGATTCCTGTGGGTGCTCAAGTCATCGACTCCACTCGTAGCATCTCATAAAAGCGATTGATATTTGCATATTTGGTCTACATAATGATTTATGGCAGCCTACCGATATATTAAATCAGCGCCATTACCTTCTTGCAGTAGAACGGTACCCGTTGTGCGGTCCAAGATAGATAGAGTGCTTGGTTTGTCTGGAGGGAGGGGGTATCGAACCAGTGATTGTGGGTGCATTATAGGACTGCTCTAACCACTACGCTATACGAGCTTCCTACACTAGAAAACAAATTGACAAATTTTAGAAATAGAATGTATGAAACGTCCAATGAAATTAGAAGAAAAAAATTTTAAAGCAGTGCTAAAAGATGGATCAGTAACTTTGTCCAACGAGGAGATACCCAACAACGCAAGAAGCAATGTTAAAGCAGGAAATGACGAGCAAAAACTATTTGGAGTAGTTGCTTTTTATTTAGTGCCTACTTTTGCTAATGGCAAGCTACTATGTGAAATGTAACTATAATGATGATGAGCTATTCGCGAAACTTCGAATCGTTGTTGTCCGCGATAGGAACCGAACCTTTTTCGGGTGCTAACGCGTTGACCATCACATCATGCAAGCTCTTCGTCAAGCCTTCCTCTTAACTGTGTTACTGACTAATTCCGTTGACGGGCGATTGTTTATATCACCTATAGATCAATAACACGGCTGAGAAAAAGGCGAAACGAAGGACTTGCATGGTGTGGTTGTCAACACGTTAGGCCCCGCAAAGGCCTCCGGAGTTTTGAAAATATCTCAGCATCGTGATTATAACTGCAGCCTCAGCTTAACTCGGGTCGTTGCCAATTTGGGCTCCCCAGATTAATCCCGCTGACGGGTGATTGCTGATGGTAAAAGACCGATAGAACAAGCTGAGAGACAGGCCAAACGAAGGACCCACATGGTGTGGTGGTGAACGCGTTAATCCCCAGAAAGGACAATTGCCCATTCGTTCCGCACCGCAGACATTTACGATCCGGAGTTGTGCAAATATCTCAGCATCACTATGACTATTTGGAGCGTATTACGTTTTTTTTCTCCCTAACTTTTACTTCAACCTTGCTGCTTTCTAACCAACTTTATTAATTCATAAATCGAATTGAGATAGCCAAAAAGAGAAAAAATTGTGCCAAGAATTAACAAGGTTGGCAGATGGCTAGTTACTTGGCGACCTAGAAGAGATAGAGAGCAGAATGAAGTGGAATTCTCGTACCGCACCCCAATTCAGAGAAAGGTCTGAAAGCTGTTCGACAGTAGTGCCACAATTTTTTATACGACCAGACTTCACGTCTACTGTGTGGATGCCAACACTTCTCACATTCGATTCGTTTCTTTGCACCCATCACCCACGAAAGTCTTCCAACTTTTACGTATGGTTTCGGCTGCTGCTTAAGGATTTTCATTTCACCTTAGAGGCCATAGAATGCTGGTCGAGTCGATCCTCACTGGAGCCCTGAAATAGCCGTAGTAGAGCGTACCAAACTGAATTGCAGTGAGTGACTTCTTCTAGACAAGTCCGGTACCAATTTCCCGAATTCGAAAGGATGAGAGGCTTGGTGAGCCTGGAACGGGATCGAACTAGAACCGTGCTTCGATGATCGGTATCAATACCATTGTGCTATCCGCCCCCAATAGTTTTATAAAAAAGGGAAAAACGAAAACAAACTTAATAAAGTGACTTGTCGCTGTGGTGCATTTTAATTATTTCTAGCGATTTTAGCAAGACGACACCACTGTTGACGCTCCATCACTGAATTTGGAAACCCATCCAGCATCAAAAGAACCATGAAGAACGAAGACGACAGTGAAATTTAATAACTGATTGCACCAACTGGTACCCAGCACAAATACAAAACCTGTGTCAAATCTTCTCGTTAAGAGTATTTATTGTACAAGAAGAGAACTTTATTTAAATAAAAATGAAGACATTGGTGTGTGGAAGAGAAGAAGAACCGACATGAAAGTCGAAAAATCACTCGTTGTGGAACGTGAAAATTAGGAAATAAAAAAAGTTCATTGACTTACTAATTTAAAAAAAACGTAGACTAATCAATGTTTGCCGAAATATGGAAGAACATGAAGAAAAAGGTGCACATGAACTAGATAAGTTAACATACTTACTTTCTTGGATACTTGGACGGCCCGCCATCGCTGGTTGTGTGGGTCCCAACATATTCTCCATTTTTCGAACTTCTGTTGGTTTAGCCGTCGCGTTTCCACGGGGCACTAGCCACGGAGTTTACACAAAACCATGAACATATTACTTTCTTAATACTTGAACGGCCCGTCCTCACCGGTTGTGCGGGCCCCAGCATAATCACCACTTCTCAGAGATTTGCTGGTTAAGCTATTGTGGTTCCATGGAATCCCGAGGTCAGCCTAGCCAAAGTCTGCCCCAAGTCTTCATTTGCCGCTATGTGACTTTGATACCGAGACGGTGGTGGGTACTGGTATTGGTTTACTTTTAGCTAGGCTTCCTGATGGAAACGACGGACTCTTTCTCAGCTTGGGAGACCCGGCCGGGGACGAATCCCCCGTTGTACATCACAGTCTGACAACCAGAAACACCTCCCAGCCACGATGAGGTAAACCGTTGGGAGGACAAACATATTAGATATGCCAATAAACAACACAAACGATTTAAAAGGCGTACAACCATTCAACGATACCAAAAGTGGTAAATAAGTCGACAGTGGGTAAAGAACCTGCGAAAACTATGGAGCAACTAAGAAATCGCTTTTATTTAAAGTCTCAATGCTTCTTGTCAGCGTCAACTTTCATTGAATTTTTAGCATTCAGGTATTTTTTCTGCTTAGAACAAAAGCGTTCTAAAACTTTTGCGATACATCGTTTCAGTCGAAAATTACCTTCATGGCTTGTTCTGCTCTGGGGGAATTCTTCAATGGTAGATTGCAGTACCGACTTTCTTTCGTCTTCAGTGATAAGTCACTGGAGATCTTTCAGCAATAGTTGAGGGTAGAACTTGCCTTAATTTCGTGTTCGTATTCCAGCGTTTTACCATTTGATCGGATGAGAAGTTATTGAAGAGTTGAGGGCTACCAGAGTAATTTGCCAAGACGACTATCTGGACAGATAAACGAACAGACCTCTTAACGTCATTATGTCTAACTCACAAAATCAATGATTGAAACGATATCTACTAATGTTCCCATTACCCTCCAGTCAGCAAGTTTTCGATCGTGTTGGATTCGTTATCAAAGCGTTGAAAACAAGTATTCGAGAGACTTAAACCAGCAGAAAGACCAGAGCAATCCTTCTTAACAAAGGTTTTTTTTTTCAAAAAACATGTGAAGCTACAAAGTTAGTATGAACTCTAATGCGTACTACTGTCTTCTTAACGTTCTTCGCAAACTGCATACTACACGGTGCCGCTTACAGATCACATTCAGACTGGTACTGTTGAAGAAAATACGATGAAAGTGATAACTTACGGAGCGGAGAGTTTGGTAACTGCTTTTAGCACAGTGTCATAATTCGTCTGCGAAACAAGGATAGCCATTACATGAAATAAGGTTTTTTGTGCAGCACATCATTTCTTCTTGTACCTTCTCTGGTCTGCAGATCCCCTTCTCAGAGACATCTCATGCCAATCAGTCACGACGATACGTGGCGCGCCCATAGGTGGTGGATATGTAGTAATCGAGGACCAAAAGCGACATTTGATTCTCTGAGATACTAGAGGATGCAGTAGATCTAGAACATGAACCCCCTGTTTCTGTTGTGCCGATTTTGCACATACCTTCTGTGTTTACAACGTACTCATGCATTGTGTTCAATGAGACAGTTCGGATAAAAGCCTACAATCAAGTAGCAGGGAAATATGTTAAAGACGGTGAAGAGTCGCTTGCTACAAATAAGCCCCTAGTATGCTCTCGAACAGGGTAGCAAGTTGCCGTAGGTTACACCTAACCCCACCTTCAGAACTCACCAAGCTATATCGAACGTTAAACACAGTAAAATAGACAGGCATCATTCCTCAAAAGAGCCCCTGATACGGCAGAGATGGGTAGGACGAGTACAGACAGGTCAGTAAAATCTCAGGGCCATTCTAAGCTGCCTAAATAGCAGAGAACTAAGGTGACGATTGGACCTACAGTGGATGCTCAGTTGCACCTGAGCCCACGATAATGGACTTGGTTATGTAAACAAGAAGGGCGAGATACGATGTCATCGGACTGGCAGAGACGAGACGACGCTACCGATTTAGTGCAGTCTTTGACACCGATGAAGAACTCTTCCTCGGAGGATGCGACAGTAGAGGCGACAGCGGAGTCGGTGTTCTCATCAACATGAGTTCGCCCATGGACGTCCACTCATTTGAATAACTAACAGTCCAAATCGGGTGTTTACAACTGAAGAGATGTGGATCAATACCGGCTTTGGCAATCTCCGTCGTCTAGGTACCGACATTAAGCTACCACAAAGGCGAAATCGAAACGTTCTACAAGGACTTGGGAAAGTTCCACAGAAAAATATCACATTGGGACACATGGATTAGAAGGGAAAGAGCAGAGTGAGCGACTGTCTGAGTTTATTATGACGTCCAAGACCATTCATGGTAACTCGTAATTCCAGAAGCTCCACTCTCAACGTTGGACATGGAAGTCTCCCAATGGAGAGTACCACAACGAAATAGACGATATCATCGTAAACCAGTGGTTTTGCCTCAGCATTGTCGCTGTTGTCTCGCAATTCTACACGGGATCAAACCATCACCTCTTCGTGCAAGATTTCATTGCTGGGAGAAAGGAGAAAAAGCCCCGAAGTTCAAAAGCGAAGTCCGCAAACTACTAACATTGGAATTTATTCAGACCATTAGTCGACTCTTAGAAAGATGCCGTTATTGAAAACATCGCCAACGAACACGACGATTTTATTCAATTATTATTTATTTTATTATTATTTATTTTTTATTCATCTTCACGTTTGAGCTGTCAAAGTAAAAAGTAAGGAAGTCACCAGGAGACCCCTGTCTCCAGGAACAATCAAGCCGATACACCAACGTGGAATTTCGCCAGCAACAAGAAACCACCAACTCATGTCCGAATTTGCGAAAACAATACAGATAGACTATAAAAGAAGATATTAACGGGAGAATAGCAGCAATTAAGGTTGCAGAGGCTGAGAAAAGCATTCACAAAGCCCATCAAAGCTTCGCCAATTACAAGACAAAGATGATTGCACTCTGATGCCCAGGCGGAACATTTACAGCTTCCAGAAAGACAATAAAGAAAACTACTCACGATCACCCCTCTGATCTCTTTAATAGCCCCGTCCTCTTGCACTCATATGGAAGAAATGACGATGTATATGTTGTACCACCGATTCTCTCTCCTAAAATTCTACGAGCTATTTCGTCGATGAAGTACCGAACAACACCAGGTTCGGATGGGATAGTTTCTGAACACTTGAAAAACCTTGCACCAGTCCTCATTAACACACTGGCCCGGCTATTCATACGTTACTCGTCAGAATGCAAGGCTCCTATTGAATGGAAGACTAGAAGATCGAGATATTGTCCAGGAAAGGTGACTTCCATGATAACGGCCTCTCAATCTCCCAATCCGATTACTGTATGTACTTTGCAAACTTTTCACTCTAGTCATCCTGAAAGGGATAGACAAAACAGTTGACGAAGAACAGTGGCGTGAGCAAGCAGGTTTCGAAGAGAATTCAGCACAGTGGATAACATACACACAATAACAAGACATGCTGAAGTCCCGCAAGAATAGCACAGGCCCCTCTGTCTCATTTTCATTCATTTAAAAAAACCTTACTCGGTTGAGATAAAAGTAGTCAAGAAAGCCCTGCATAGCCATAGCGTCTCTACCCAATATGTAAGGATTCTTCATGAGCTACATAAAAAATTCAGAATAAAAATATCGTTATTTTACACCAATATTAACGTAGACGTCAAAAGAGGGGTTAGGAAGACGAAATCTGTCACTAATTTAACGCCACACTGAAGAACATCATACGAATACTGCTGTGACACAAAATTGGGGTATGAAAATCTCCGGTTGGCAATTACGCCAACCTCGGTTTGCTGACGACAGAAGTAAGCCAATGGTTAGCGGAGCTTTCAAGAGCATCCAGGATGCTGTGAACAGAACAAGGGACACCCAACTCTGAGCCCACCTTTTCGACTCGACGATATTTTCTGCCTTGACGTATGCATCAGAAACCTGGTCGCTGGGTAAGCAGGTTGAAGGATCACTCGACGTTATTGAACGGGGAGTCGAAACGACGGTGCTAGGAGTATCCCATGTCACACAAGTAAGGGAAGTGATCCAAAGCTCCGACTTGCGTCAACGATCAAAAATCAAAGATACCGTTCTGTACGCTAAAGAGTCGAAAATAAGGTGGACCGGATACGTAATGCGTATGAACAACAACCGATGGACAAGAGCCCTTAGTGACTGGATACCTCGGGATGGCAAACGTACTGCAGGAAGACCACCGAGTTGATGGTCAGCGTTGTTTGCAAAATCCCTGGACATGATGCTCAGTGAGACGCTAGAGCGAGCACAGCCCACTCGGCTACTCTTCCATATGACTGGGAGAAATGGAGGCTTTACCGACGTCCTCTCGAGTCACTCGACAATCAACGAGATGACGAGTAATACCGTCTCCGACGTATACTCTGCTCTCTCTCAGCCTTCAAAGCACGATCTTATGGATATCCTATCTCAACGCTTTTCTTCTCCTTTCAGCGATATCCACTAGGATCCATTTAAAGCATAAACTCTCTCGACTAGCGAAATTCAAGGTTACTGGCAATGCAAAGCACTTTCGCTGGTGATTAATGGCCAAGTTATCCGTACCTAATCGCCAGTTCCGTAGTTTCGCAATAGGATACGTAAGACGATACGAATGGAGTAAGGAGGTGAGTACATCCATCACATTCCGATTTTAGTTGTTCACGATCATTCTACGTAAGCAGTTTCGGCAATGAATATTTATTTAACTGGATCACAGAAAGAAGTAACAACCTTGATTATAAGCAAATATGACTCTTCTTACTCCATCTCATTATGAAAAGCAACTGCTGACAAAGCATAAGAATTTGCAATACATTGAACACAGAGACCAATTTCAAATAGTAATTTATAAGAAGAGGTCAACAGTGAATACTGTTGCAGCTACCAACCACCACATATGTCTCACAACCTCATGATCACCGTAATCATCGGTTCAGTCGTGATTCGTGATAAATAGACGAAAAAGAGTACAAACAATATTCCAAGACGCGGCGATGGTCCAAAGAAAGCTAATAAGTGACCATGACCTGTCGTAACTTAATGAAAGTGAGTGACAGTAGTGTGCTAGTGAAGTTAATGGGATATCAACATAACCTACCGCTGAAATGGAATGATACAGGAGAAAAATCATAACGACGAGTGAACATCGAAGAGGCTTCAATAAAACGACGAGCTTTAGGGAATATATGTTGAATTCACTGCTGAAATTTCACAAACCCTCGATTTGTATCACACATTATGCTCTAATTCACAACTGACTGGTACTTACACAAAGAAAGAGCAGCCGTATCGAAAACCAGAAAAGAAAAGTCTACAAATAATATCGTCTTAACCAGAGGACCAAACAACGCAATTGGAACAGATACGTTACGTGGAAGGCAAATGCTACGAAAATTCTCGAGCCGAAAAAGAATCACTCACTTAAATTTCTGATTCAAGCGAAAAAAAACGAAAGGAAAAAGATACGAGGATAAGAGGCAAAACAAACAACAAACACAGTTGGTTATTTGTTTTTCAATTCCCTGTAAGCACGTTTTGACGCTCGACCACAGCAGCATCCTATCAATAAGATGAAGAACACAATTCCAGCGAGCCATCCGAAAATGGAAACCTGGGAATGAAAAAGACAGAGCATCAATTAGTACCATGACATTCCAAATAAAACAAATAGTTGAGAAAATTAATGTAATACATAGAGAAACATGTTTCATTATTGCAAATCGCTACTAAGTGCTCTAAGTTCGTGAATGGAATTCAGTTTGTTACAATATCACCGACCTGACGATTGACTAATGACAAGTTTTGCAATAGCTCTAATCACAAAACCCAGGTCCCTCCTAATCCAGAAAGTCGGAGACCACCTGTAATGAAGAGTGCCTCACCATGTCCACCTCAGGCTTCCAGAAAAAATGGGACCTAACCAGAATCTAACATGTAAATGAAAAGTGAACGCGATGACACATCTTGAACAGGTTCTATACTGGATTCGTAGCCGAACAACAAGACAAGTAGAAGAAATATTAGATCCAAATCATAAAGCGACCGATCATCTATGTATCTAAGGTGTATTCGAGCACGTTGTAAAATATTCTAGACGGCTTTCCTTGATGATAGTGAAAAGTTACAACCTTGTAAACAAAGGCAATAGAGAAGTGGTCATGCACTAAAAATAGTTTCTCCGTTGCGGGTTGCTTCTTGATGCCACCAACATTAATAACGAGTTAGGAAAATATAACCCGCACGAGCCTGTTGTTGTTTAATGCGCTTGTTGTCAGTGGCTTGAGCTCTAAAATCAGTGCAAGTTACGGATGGCACTAAGGAACAATGATGTCAACAATAACGAGCAACATAAGCTGAAGTGGGGCCTGTGAGTAGCTGTGCACGAACTGGCAGAGATACTCCGCTGTCACCAATTCTACAAGCACTAGGCTACAGTAGAACAATGGCCTCGTTGAATAGAAATCATTTCACAGACATTAACCGGGGTGCCCGGATGTGTGGTTGCTAGTCACTGCTGTTGCGCCTACAAGACAGAACACCTATTCGTGAGAAGGCGAAAAATGAGTGATTTACTATGCTGACAGGTGTCGCCCATTTCGGCCGCCGTGAGGGAGAACTGGTATTGAGAACTCAACGTAGGTCCACATGGCTCTATGCTTCATGAGATTGAGGAAGCTGCTTTGGTACGCTGTAGTGTGATGTGAGAAAGAAATCGAGCAGGCAACGGGCAACTGGGTGTGGGAAAATGTCCCATTGCGTTCTTGAATATGATTCTTTTGTTCCAACAGTCGACCGCGCACGGCTATGGCAGTTCATCAACAGCTTCTAACGGTAGTGTGATTAAAAGCCTTAAATAGAGAGCGCAGGATATTTTGCATTATATACTGCCTCGTTTCCATCCCTTCCATGCTCCGAAAAATTCCTTTCAGAACAAAAACGTTGCCAGTTTCGATGACCCCAAAATCTAAACTTCGACCGACATTTCTTCAACTTACAGCAACAGTAATTCTGGGAAAATTCGTTTAATATCTTCGTGAACGCTGCACTTAGCTGTCTCATCCATGAGATGATTACATTGCAGAATAAAATGAAGTCCTGTTGAAGAAAATTTAAAAATGAAAAATGTAAAAATGGTGGATTAGCTTAACTTTAGATCAATAAAAACTACCTTATTCGGATGGTGTGCCACGGAGAAATACAGCTCAGCCCAATTTTGTGGCAGCGCCATTTGAAAATCCTAAAATATTTCCACAAAATATGAAATAAATTTGAGCTAAACAGAGTTTCATGCATTCCATGGAAAGATCACGGCTATCAAACTTAAAAATGAAGTGGAGCAAAGAATCTATGACGGAAATAAGTTCCATGATGGACACAGAATATGAATACGCAGCAAAACCTAATTAAATGACAAAAGCGAAGGCATTGCTAAAAAAAAAAAGGTTAAACACTTACTGAATGGGCTTTCATCCACAATTTATTCCGATCTATGAGCTTATTTCGACAATCGGGGGTCATTTCGTCTTTAGAGCTCTCAACCGCATCCATTAGACACATAATTACTGGAATTAATGTACAGATTAAAAAAAACGAAAGAACAAACTAAGAAGATCCTATCTTTGGACGAACCGAGATTGAAATTCTCTACCTCACAAATTGTTCAACAAAATCGTTTTCGCAATCTATTGCAATCTGATGCAATCTTTAATATGCGAAGCCAGTAGCTGTACTCCTGAGCTATGCCATTTATTTAACGCGAAAAAGAAAGCATTCTAGCCTTCCTCATGCAAATAAGGTGGCAAACACCAGCGCTACCAATGCACGAAACCTCTAGTGAAACAATTTTGTTTTTCTAAACTACTTTTTTGTTCGCGTACTTTGAAAGAATTATGGACAAAGATGAAAGAATGCAGAACCTCGGCTATGACCTGGCACCACATCCGAGCAGAGTCGCTTCACATCTACAGAGCACGCTTCATGAAGTGTGGGATCGAGGTGAATATCGACCATTGCCTCTTCGATACGACGAGCCAGCTAAACTACTTTACTGAAATGTGAGTGTTGTAAACAAAACCGTTCTCAAAATAACTGGACACGAAAAAAACATTAGGTGTTTATCTCATAGACTGACGAAACGAAGGACCCGCATGGTGTGGTGTTGAATGCGTGAACCCTCAGAAAAGGTAATAGCGCGTCCATTCCCCATTGTAGACAGCTGTGGTCCAGAGTTTTTCAAATATCTCAGCATCATTATGGTTAAAACACATTACATTTTGAAGCATTGTTCTACATTTAAGACTCCATCTTAGTCTTAAAAATTCGAAATAAATCGTTGAATTGAAGAGAGGAATATTCAAATCCAAAACAGTTCAATAAATAGTCTAAGTGACTAAATATGAATGACATTCGAAACACCAATTTAAAAAAGAGATGATTAATCAAATAAACAGTGCGGACAGTAATTCTCAGATCCAAAAGACATTTCCAGATGAGATCGATTTTTTTCCTTGTTAAATACAACTGCCACTTTCTTCTTAGGGTTTGCCCTCTCACGACTACTAGTGTTCCTAAGTCGAGTACGGCAACAGGCGACCAAGGAGTTCATCCTCAAAAAGGTCTCCTACACTAAGTTCTATATTTTCAATAGGCATTAAGGACAAATGATATAATACCGAAAGTGCGGAACTCCTAGGAACGTAAGTAACTGCGTAACTATAACACGTAACAGACGCAATGACTTCACTATGTCCATTCGACTTATCCGAAAATTAAAGCTGTTCGATATGACAAATATCGGACGATTATTCTAAAAACTTTTAGTCACTTTACTTCAACTACTTCTGGAACAATCAAATCTTTCCCACCTAGGTGTAAACCAGTAAATGGAATGACAATCAAAGCGACCTCAGCCTCATTAACTCCTTGTATTTATTTCCAATTGCTCAACAGACAGAGGTATGGGAAAAAAGCACGCACAACATCGTTCTAAGAATAGAATAATATCACATGTACAACATCTTAACTGACTGAATAACTGCAATAATGCTGAAATATTTGCAAAACATCGGATCGCAAGTGCCTGCTTCAGCTCAACTGTGTCCAATACGGATTTGTGCTCCCCACATCAATCCCGTTGACGAGTGGGTGCTGATGAGGCGCATAAAATACGGCTGAGAGAGAAAGAAAAACGAAGGATATGAATGGTGTGGTGGCGAACACGTTAGCTCCCGGAAAAGGTAATAACGAGGTTCGATCACCGCCACAGTCACCTGCATTCCGAAATTTTGCAAAAAACTCAGCACCACAGTAGTTCACATCATTTCCTGCCATGAAAAAGACTAGGCAGTGAATAAGAAATGGTTAGATTGTGATTGCAGAACATTTTGTGCCAGAAATCTCAGTCTGGCGATAAAAATGGTCGCCTTTTACTACTTGCATAATAGTAAACTAAACAAACAACACCCTGAAAAGTTACTGCCTTTAGTCGTTAGCCAATCTAGTTCATTACTATCAGAATCAAAATATCCTATGATGGAAAAGCAGCAGAACTGATGTTTCACATGAACTGAATTGGAACTAAATAAATCAGCGTTGAAGTCTGTCTTCAACTCCATTGCGCTAAACTATGTAGCCATAACGACCCTCATTAGGATCCACGGATCTCCCTCATATAAGGGATCTCGAGCCGGTTAGTCGCGAGGCTACGTGGCGCGCCCCCAGGTGGCGGATAGGGGGTTAATCGCGGACCAAAAGCGACCTTTGCTTCTCTGAGACGCAGGTGGATCTAGGGGATGGACTCCCTGTTTCTGCTAAGCCGATTTGGCACCTACTTTCTGTATTTGCTAGGCGTATTCATGCATGCCTGCGTGGGTGCGTTCTCGCTTTATGCGGATTGTATTCTACGAGTCAATTCGGCCAAAAGCCTGCAATCAAGTGACAGGGAAGTATATGGGAGGCGGTTAGGAGTCGCCTCCAACAAAAAAGTTCCATGTCCACTCTGGGAGAGCCTGGCAAGCTACCCATGAGCATAACCAGCTCCCACCTTCAGAGCCCAGCAAGCTACACGTGGGTATCAAATATGCTAAACACAGTTGAAAATAAAAACTGGCCTCATTCCCCTGACCCCGAAAGAGCCCCCAATTTCGCAGCGTTGGGTAGGGCGAGTACGGAGAGGCTGTTAAGATCTCAGAGCCAATGGAACCTGCCTGGATCAAGAACTATGGCGACGATGACGAAATCCGCTAAATTCAAAAACCGATGTCCCAGAACCACCACAAACTGGAACTTATTCAACTCATTAGCCGGCTGTTGGGAACATGACGTTGTCTATAACATCGACCAGAAATACAATCGGCTCATTCAACATCTTCACGTTAGAGCTATGAAGGTTGAGAGCTCGAAGGTCACCAAGAGATATCTGTCTCCGGAAACATTCCAACTGAAGCGTCAACATGGAATCACGCGAACTACAGGCAACTACCAAATCACGTCCGAACTTGTTAAGATAAGGTGGGCCGGACACGTAATGCGTATGAATGATAACCGATGGACATGAGCTTTTCCTGGACTCCTCGGGATGTCAAACGTACTGCAGGAAGGCCACCGCCCGATGGTCAGAGTTCTTCACGAAAAGCCTGGAAGAAAGATATGATGCTCGACGAGTCCCTAAAGCGAGCAGAACCCACTGGGCTACTCTTGCACGCGACAGGGAAAAATGGAGGATTTACTGGCGCCCGCTCGAGTCACTCAACGATCAACGGGACTACAGGTGATACAGGTAATATGAGATGCAATGATAGGCTCATTTCCGAAGACCTATGAAAAGAAACATGATCACAGTTTATCTGCTCGTTATCAGAACAGTACACCACAACCTTATGAAACCTAATAAAAGCACGATGCCCGAGCGAGAGCAGTGTAAAAAATACGAGGTGTATAAAAGTTGAACTAGTTGAATATGAAGATTTCTTCATAAAACACTTGCAGACTTTTTGCAACTACGATTATGGAGGTGTTTGGCTAGGTAGATTATGGTGAACTTGACCGTTTCACGTTCTAAGGAAAGTGAAATCCACCGAAACGTCAGCTTGCTCGTGAATAAGGAAGTGAAAAGAAGTTTTGTAAAGATTTCACCATATCTCTTTTAACATCCATATAATTTCCTAAACAAAACAGCTTAGCAAAGGAGCAAAGTATCCTTTGCTGAAAATGTTCCCTTTATTTCCACCACCTTTATATTTCGTGCATATCGATCGAAAGCGTATCAAATTTTTCGTGAAATAAAACGGCTTTTGTGAGTGAATTTTATTTCGAGATTATTTCAATTTGTTTTAGCCAACGATAAGTGGATTTAAAGTTAAACGTTAAACATTCGCATTTTTCGAATAACCTAATTGTAAACGTAACTAACACTAACCTCTCTGCCACACCCTTTATCCAATATTGCACCTTTGTGATAATCTGCTTTGAGACATTCGATAACGGTTTCGAATCTTCCGTTCTAAAATCAGCAGAACGGGGAATGGAATGGCAGAACGGCTTAAGAAGTCAAATAATCATTTTGTATCACGTACAACTGAGGAAACGGGCACGGGTAACGCAGTGGTTAGAAACGCCCTGCAATACACATGGGTTCGATTCCAGCGCCCCAGGCTAATCAAGCATCAAGAATCAGTCCATCTCTCTGAAGTCGACAAATTGGTACCAGACCTGTCTGGGACGATAGCAGCACTGGCTCGATACATCGGTGGGCCACTGCGAGTCGTTGTAAACGCCAGACATGCATTCAATCACCTCCAAACGATGCTTAATGAAGTTGAATGCATGGCGTATACCTCAGGGATTGATCAACGCCAAAAGATTTATCCCTTATTTTTTTAAACTGAGAAGAAACGGAATTAGACAACGGAAGTGGAACCCCTCTTTGACTTACAAAACCCAACCAGTAAAACAAACAGCAGTGACCTATCTCGCATTGAACTTACACTGCATTGCTGTATTCCACTGCTTTTAATAAAAAGGAGATTACAACTAGTTATGGTTAAAAAATTTCAATGAATACAACTGACAAGCCGTTTTGATTGGTTTCTATAACCTGACTGGCTTATGGTAATGTACGAAAAATGTATTATACAATGTAAACCAACACGTTCAATTATGGTAGAAGAACAATGCAATTTGATGGTTTCCTGGCATGCATCGAAGAGTGGTGGATCTAGACGAGGATCGAACTCTGCTTCGACTATTGCTTTGGTGATCTGAAAAGCATGGAATACAGGTTTATTGATCTGAAGACGAGTAAGAGTAAAAAAATATGAAAACACCTTCAAAAATGGAACATGAAATTACCTCTTGTTTGCATTGCGCTCCAAGTTCAATTTGGTTATGAGCCGATTCTCGATACTTCTCACGAAGACAGCTCACCACGACCCCTGCGAGCATCTTTTGCGCATATTGTGGCATTTTGATTTTTCTCATCTCCTCAGGGCAACTAGAATACTGCAGTTATAAGGGAAAGCTTATGTCTAGACACAAAGTACCCATGTTAAAAGCAACCCGAGAAAAGCCTATCATTTCCTAAATTTCTGGTCTATCACCAACATAAATTTCAAAAACAAGGAATGAAATTCTGCTGAAACTAGTGTGTACAGCGAATGATACGGATATACAGCTCACAAGATTGTTTGTATTCTCATGACGTCAACGACGAATTATTTATTGCATCCATGAGTCGATTGCCTCATGCTGATAGAATAACGTAGTCTGATTAAACACACCAAGGCTAGGCCCACTATCAGTAACAGAAGGTAAAAGGATAACAAGAAAGCTCTCGACGTTAATCAATCTTGAGGGATGAGCCATGCATTCTTCGATTTCATTAAACATCGTCCGGAGATGAGTGAATGTATATCCGGCTTTTATAATGACTCGCGGTGGCTTACCGATGTATCGATCCAGTGCTGCTATCCTACCAGACAAGTCTGGTACTAAATTACCTAGCCCGTAGGAATGGAGGGTCTGGGGACCTTGGGTGCAGGGATGGATCCCGTGAGTGCCTCCGAGGAGCTCTGCGCTACACGCGCCCTTAAGAGAAGGTACTATTGAATAACATGCTTCATTTCAACTTATACAGTCACTTAATTTTATATCAGCTCATATGCTACTCGTGAAACGCTTCCTACAAAGCTTACGAAATGTTGTGCAACTGGCATATTTTACGCTTCCCAATGATTTTATTATAATACAACAGCGAACCATCTCATGTTACGGTTATAATACCTGTAACAGCAGATTCAGTTCTCCAATACATCAGCTCAATTTGACGAAATAAAGATTCCCAGTGATGAAAAAATCATAATCTATTTTGATAAAAGCCCAATTTTGCTCTACTACATATTCTTGGCAAAGTAAGTACTGCTAGTTACCAACTACTTCAAAAAGAAGGAAAAAACACCTTTTGTTAGAAAGTGAAAACACCTAGATGCGAAGACGAAATGACGCCATATGAATGTGCACCGGGTATAAAGACATAATAGTAAAATCTTAGAAGCTAAGGTAGCTAAGTGAACAAAAAAAAAGATTAAAACAGAGCGTGGACAACACTGTAGCAGTAATGCTTGATCACTACGAGCAAGGTACTGGTTCGACTCCTCCCGTGCTCACCAACCCTCCCATCCCATCCCAACGGTCGGAAAATTGCTACTTAACTCGTCTAAGCAGCTGGCTGCCTCCAATCCACAAATGACCTATGCCTACGATGCAGATAAGAGATCTCTGGCATGGTTTTCGAAGACCAGAAATTTCAAGTTTCAGTTGAACACATGCGCGAAAGCGAAAAACATCGTGGTATATTGATATGAAAAAGCAAATCAGATTCAGAAACTGCTGGTAAATCGAGAAGGAACCGACACGAGTAACATTCAATGACGTTCGCAAAGGAGACCTAAGATCCTAAATCATCAGCTGAACCAACGAATCCGAAAACATTCGTGGATGAAGGAAACGAATCAAATGCACGAGTGCTGGGGTTCGCACAAAATGTTATGTCGCATCGTTTAAAAAATTTGCTTAAAACTCACTGTGTTTCAGCCTCTGATTTGCATGCCAACAGAAGCGCTGGTCGTAGACGAACGTCTCTCGACGCTTCTCGCATGCGTTCCTAAAAACCTTGCAGTTTGCATTGCTGGCTATACTTAGCGATCTTGCTGGTAGAGCTTTTCCAAAACACATTCGTCCCACCTAAGACAAATATATGTGAATGGATAAAAGAACAGGAATTATTAACTCAAGCTATTTTAAAATGACAGACGCGGATACTATACCACCGAGGAATCCTCCCAACGGTTTACCCGCTCATTGGAGCTGGGAGGTGTTCCTGTGTGTTGGGGGGGGGGGGATGTACGGTAGGGGTATTGGCCTCCCGCAGCGTTTCCACCAGGAAACTCAGCTAATAGTAAACCAGTAACAAGATCCACCACCGTACTAGTATGAAACTAGTCGTATGGTAACAAATCTTCTACTGATCCATAAAGGCCGGCGAGTGCATGTGGTGGTGGTGGGGGGAGAGGGGGAGACTTTGGCCAGGCTGACCTCAGCACTCCAGGGAATCACAGCGGTTACACCAGCAAAACTCCGAACATTTGAGAATATGCTAGGGCCCGCAAAACTAAGGACCGCGCAAATATCTAAGTCCCCAGGATCGACTTTCTATTAAACTCGACATTGAATTAATTCTTCGGTTCTTCCTGGGTGGAAGATAGGTGAAAAAAAGCGGTGGGTTTTCCGAGAGGCCGTTGGTCCTGTAATTGTCGTTCAGATTTTAATCTTTCTGTTTGTGCCGTTGAAGCGATTGACCTAGTAAGTTGCGTATTAGTGTACCCTTCCCGGCTCTGAGGAAGGCCATTCTGCCGAGACGTCAGCTGCGATTGTGTTGTATGTGTGTCAGTGTATGGAAGTAAACGTATGGTGTGTAACAACCTCGTGATTGCTAAGAAAGAAAACGACTAATTTATCCAAGTATTTTAAAATAGGCTAACATATAACTTTGATATCTAAAGATACCTTGAATTTCACCAACCAAAGCATAACTATGAAAATATAAATTTTAAACATTAGATAAACACTATCTCAACTTTTAATTTCTGCTCATTTCTTCCCCCATGGTAGGTTACGATGTGAAGTACAACCATAGGGATGTTGAGATGCTCAAATCCCAGCATCCCTATGCTTTTAATAAATAAACACTTTCGAATCTCTATTTAAGCACAGTGAATCTCTGTATTAAACGCACCTTCACAACAGCCTTGCAGTCCTGCTGCAGTAATCGAACGATTTTTGTGTTTGTCAAGCAATCCAAAACATGCTCGCCATTTTGTCCAGGACAGAACTTTTGGATGTCATGTTTGCATTTCTTCTGAAAAAGAAGGATTTGCAATGTGTTTATAGTTGTATACGAAACAAATCTCACCTGAAGTTCATCATCCATCGAATTATCAATTGCTTCTATTTTTTCACGATAGAACACCATTGACTTACATTCGGGACCTTGAAGACAATTTTAAATATAAAAATGAAAAGCAGCCTTTTAATTAACTCAAAATACAATCCTCTAATAACGCAAAAGAACACAAATAGCTCATAAAAGTCTCGTCGTTGATTAAACGTTTAGGATGCATGCATTCGACTTTATTAAGTATCGTTTAAAGGTGACTGAATGCACATCTGACCTTTACAATGACTCGCAGTGGCCTACCGATGTATCGAGCCAGTGCTGGCAGTTTGCCAATGCTGGACGGAGGGAAGGATTGGTGGGCCAGGGCGCCGGAATCGATCCGGTGTGTATTGCAAGGCGCCTTCGACCACTGCGCCACACGCTCCCTTTTTACGAAGCAAAATTTATTACCTAATCCATCGAAGTTGACCCTTAGGCACTCTACAGTGTCTTCAAAAGATTCCGCTCGGTTGCAACTGAACTGACGAATCTCTCGAGCACATTTCTCAGAAAGCATAGGGTCCGCATCAGCCATGTGTTCCTTATCATCGAACTAAATATGGTATGAACTGAGAGCCGTTATAATACTGATTTAGTTTAAAACACTTACAATTTGGAGGCACTGCAAAAGCAAAAAAAACGGAAGAAACGTAAAAAGCACAACTTAAATAACACGTACTTACAGAGTTTTGAAACGGTTCAGGTAAAGTAACACCAAAGCATGCTAAGAAGGCAAAACATTAAGGTTCCCCACGATAAACTTTGCACCACCTGTACCACACAGAAGCCCATAAAGCGCCGATTAACTTGAGACACAGCACTAGCTCTCAGTCATACGTCTGCTACTCCATGGTTTCCGGATGCGCTGTAGATACGGAAGCCATCACATTTCACGTGATATGAACCATTTTTATCACTTTTGGCAAGAACGTGGCATATAATAGAAAGCCAGCAGAGAGATACAGAGAGAGATCTACTCTCAACTGGTCTCCTGATGGAAATGCTAAACATCTCAGCTTGGTGGCCCTCCTGTGAAGGAAAGGGAGGAGAAATTGAGAACCAATGAGATAAAATAAAAAATAAGGAGTTTGGATGCGTCCTGTCTTTCACGTTCACTGTTTCACTGAACATGAATATTGCAGAAGGACATCATCCCACCAAAATTATCAACCCACAACATCAACTTACTTCTACCTGTTCTTGTTGCAAATATGCGACCTTAAGCTGACGTTTGCATGGCTCTGACAAATCGGCACTCGTTCCCAAAACCTTGTGCTCGAATCGCACTTCTGACAAACATCTGATGATCTCTCCCCTAAAATACAGTGGCAACTATCATCTTAACAAAACACCAACCTATGAAGATTAAATAAAAATAACATATAAGCGAAGCGTATTAAAATCCTAGTTGTGAAAGGAAAATATAATTAAGTTGATACGTAATAGTTGGCTCGACGGTTTCTACTCAAAACGAAAAAGTTGTACTCAGTTTTATTTATAAAAACGACATTAGATCAACAGAAGCCATAAAATAGTAAGCTTAATTGGATACTTGGTTGTGCGGGTCCCAACACAATTTCCACTGCTTCGGAGTTTTGCTGCTGTTTTGGTTTCCTGGAGTCCCGAGGTCAGTCCAGCCAAAGTCTGTTGCATATTTTCATCACCACAGGCAGTAGCCGGCCCTTGAGAATCAGAGGGAAGTTTGTCACCGCGCCAGTAATTTGATACCAGGACGGTGGCAGATCCTGATATTGGTCCACTCTTTGCTGGGTTTCCTAGTGGAAACGCCGGACTCCATCTCAGCATAGTACGCCCTGCCAAGATGAATCCCCCCCATTGTACACCACAGCCCAACAACCAGGAGCACTTGCCAACCACAATGAGGCGGTAAACCGTTAAAAAGAAAACAGTAAGCTATTATTGGCAAATACCGACGGATTGAAAAAATGCTTAGACTACTTGTCATTTCCATGACCACGACAGTGGTTGTCTATGTCAGCAGCACAAGCTTTCTGGAATTTGTACGAGAAGTGGTAATCTCGCAAAGACACCAATTCGAAATGATTCACATATGATCGGCACTTCGATGTCATTTCAGGTTGGTCCTATAAGGAAAACTGTAGACTGGCACAATCTCACCGCACAGCAACGAAGGCGAAAACTCTATGGTGAAAAAACCAGAAAAGGTTCAACATCGCCAACCTTGTTGTTTAGAAGGCATTCCATCACTGAACCATGATCAATATCCTCATTGACAAATTGCTAAAATGTTTAAATATGAGGTTTTTGCACGAACACGATACAAATGTATGACGATCTAGATTCAAAAAGCTAAGTAACCATGAAAGCTGACCTCACAGTGAGCAACTATTACAGGACGACAAGCTTTTGTGAGAGCTCTGTTTAGCTTCGTGTCCTTCGCTTCCATTTCTGTGAAACGTACGATCTCCTTATAGCAAAGCTGATGTTTTCTCATGAATTCTTTCTTTTCGAAGTTCTCTTGCAAGCAGTTCATCTCCTAAAGATTAATTAGATCGCTTGTGGTCTCTGGTCCTTTGAAAACATCAAACAGTGCGACAAAATCGTTGAAATGCTTGAGATATAATATCGAAAACATTCATCAACTGGAATCACCTCCATCGGCAGTACATTACGCGAGCAGTACTCAGACAGGGCGTCACGACACGCATCTTCTATGTCCGGAATAAGGTTTACACGAACAGCACGTGTGTGTAGCACTCGTCTCACCTCAATGCCACACTTCTTCGAAAGCTGAACAAAAAAATAGCAACTATGACCAAGAACCGTTTCTTTGCCTTCATTTCTTTTCTGAAAGTACGTCTGGACCAAAAATAAAAAGCTCGAGACTTTGAAATGACCAAAGAGTGGATATGAACCAACGAACTAAGAAAAAACAAGCATTAAGACGAATGTTTTTGTAAAAAAAAAAACTCCGGTTACTTATGTAGATATTTTCGTTTTCACCTAAAAAGGTAAAGCAGGTAAAATATACGTCAGAGAAAAGCCTTTGCGTCAAGCCAGAACTGCCTATGAATTCTTACTAACATATACGAATGGAAGTCCATATGAAATAGAAACACGAAAACCATGTTCATAAAAGTAACCGGTTCAGCTTCATCATAGGCAGATCTGTAGAGACAAGCAAGCACAGCTGGCCCTGGATCGGGTCCAACGGCACCAGCATTATTTCGAACATGCCAATTTTCGTTCGCATGACACCTGAAATTTTGAATATACTATAGATTACAAACGTCCATCTCGTCAAGAGTCAAAAGAACATAAGTCGATGGAGAAACAGAGATCGGCGGATTACATAATGAGATGAACAGATAATAGATGGACGAACAGAACAGTAGAGTCGACTGATTCCATGAGGATGCAAGCATCTCTCCAGAAGACTAAATCAGATTGGGAAGATGTGTTTGTAACTAAAATAAATCACATGCATTCCCAGTCGTCAATGACCCCGAGATCACGGCATGAGACTCGTAATCGTCACCTCGCTCAAATCAAGCCGTAGACCTATCCACAAACAACGGTCGTGAGGGAAACAAAAGGATGGACAATGTGCTAGACTCCTTAAGACTCGTGAACGTGGTATCCCAGTATATATATATATATATATA